>WBMY01006611.1:808151-887567 GCA_013397315.1 Donacobius atricapilla | reverse complement strand
GGGGGGGAAGAAGAAAAATAAGTGGGGGGAGGGGGAGGATGGAAGGCAACAGTAGGGTAATGCAACCAAAGCAGTGAATTCATCATTCAAAGAACTTTAGAAAATAGGACTTTGCCTTAAAAAGCTGAAGATCCTTACAAAGAATGCTATGAAAAAAATGTTTATTCCAGCAGTGAAGACATCCCCCAAAACAGGCAGGAGCTGGCACTGCCGGAGTCTGCTACAGAAAGCTCTGGGGCTCCAAAGAATTTGTGATAGAGAGAGAGAGAGAGAGAGAGAGAGAGNAAGCCTCTGCTACAGCTTTTAAATTACAACTTTAATTACACACAAGACCTGAAGTTCCTCCTTTGTATTCCTGGTGCTGACAAACCTAAGACATTTGGCTGATTGACCCATTAATTTTCTTCTTGTGACAATTATCCCTCAACCTCTCCCAGTTCTTGCTCATGCCAGTGGTTTGATGCACTGCTATCCTCTGCCAATGTTATTTTCAATCCTTCCTCAGCAGCAGCAAATCTCTCCTCATTGTCTGTTTGCTGCACATGTGGTTCCACTGGCACAACACATAACATGGGGACAGTGTCTAACATTGTATTTGATCGCCACTACTCCTGATCTCATCTCTTGCTGCATCGCATACCAACTGCAGACATGCTTATTTGAAACAACCCAAGCTATTCTCTCCTATCATCCTATTTATGGAAAAGCACCGATTAACCAGAAGTATTTTTATTTAAACCTAAAAGCAATTTATATTATATAAGAAAAAAAAAAAAGGTCAGGTAGATACTCCATTTATCACTATTACAAAGGGCTGTAACACAGTGATGAAAAGAAAGAGAAATTAATTACTAGTCAGAGGCTGCAATAACTCTCTATGTAATTGTGACAAAAAATTTAAATTAACATTTCTGTCACCGGGAGAAGTTTGATTAATTTTACAATAGTGGAGATGCTATCACCTTAATATTGGTGGGTAAGGAAATTTTACTATTTGCAATTTAGATGTAGATCGTTTCTTTAAGACTCAAAAAGTGCCTGCAAGGCACCTTCACACTTTATTAACAGCTCAATCAGTGCCATGCTAGAAATAATTAGCCAAGAAACCACATAGTAAATACATCAAGAGTAGGAAACCTGCAGAATAAGAAGCACATGATAAAATCTAGACCCCTACAAGAGAAACAGCCTCTATCCAGCTCTAAAGCGACCACCGCTGCTACCCAGCTGCCTGCTATGGCACTCTGCCTTCAGGGAAACAACATAAATACCAGGTCTTCTGACAGATTTGTTTTGTTTTCTGGTTTTAAGCCTCTGCTTGGCTGCAAAGCCCGAGGGCAGAGGGGATGGATCCAAGCAGTGGTCACTGACATCTCACCCCGCCATGGCAGCAATCCCCATGCCCTGGGTGCCATACGAGGTGCTGGCTTCCCTCGGGGGCTGATGGGTATGAGAGGTGGGGGGGAGAAGAGCTGCTGAGGAAAGCTGCTGCTGTCAGATGGCGAGCAAAATGCTATAGGAAAGAAACTGAGGCAAGCAGGGATTCCCATGGTGTAGGACCAAGGGCTCGTGTGCTCTGCAGCAGCCACACGTGAGCACAGTGTGCAGCAGCCAGGCGGGCCTCCTGTTCCCAGCCCATGGACACAGGCATTACCTTGTTGGGGTCTGTTTTGCTTTCCTCAGCTTTCAGTCCCCTGACCAGAGTTGGGGTCTCAGACAGGACTTGGACATGCACAACCACTTGCTATCCTGGAACATCAGCAGGCTTTGATATTAAATACTCCATAGGCAGACCCTAGCCAGCCCCTGCTTTCTCGGCAACTTGAGGGTTTCCTGCCCCTTCAGACAGTACAGAGCTCAGTGCAGGACAGGACAGGACCCAGGCAGCCTCTCCACTCTTGCTGGGAGAAGAGGCACCCTTTGATCTCAGCCTTGCAGCTTCAGCCATCACAGAGAGCAGCATCAGAGCAGGAAAGGGCAGCCCTGCCCTGGGATTCCCTCTGGGACCATTCATGTCAACAGCCCAAACATCCCTGTCTGCACTGTGCCTGTAAGGGAAAAATTCATGTATTTCTGTCCCCTGAAGACCTTCCCCACCTCCAGCACACACAGGAGTAGAGGAGGTGACACAGAGGGAGAGCAGGAGCCCTGCAGTCAGGCTCTATGAGTGACACCAGTCCCCAGCCTTTGCTACCAGAACAGCCCATGCAAAAGCGCAAGGATAAAATGCAAGAAAGTGAGGATCAGACCAAAACCCTGGGAAGCTTTCCCAGTTCTCTGCACTATTTAGCAAGGGCCATTAATTTCTTCCTTTCATAAACACTGTGAATGACAAAAATCTGAGAAATAAAATGAGCCTAATGAAAATGTACTGGTTCTGAGGCAATCAATGCCATTTGGTTTACAGAGAAAGGGAAACACAGCTCCCTTCTGTACTCTGCTCCCTGTAGTCAACAAGGCTGACTGTTTCCAGGGTGGATCAATGAACCATTCGTTAGGGGAAGTACACCCAGATGAACAGCATTCAACTCTCTCCTTCAAGATCAAACTGACCCGCATGGGCAGTTTCAAGAATGTTCTCGAACCTGCAAGTCTAGGGGAAGTTGGAGCACTTGAAGTTTCTCTGCACATAATGGTGTCTAATAAGCCATGATACTTGCTGCACCCAGGCACTGAGCAGAAAGAAGCTAAGATTGTGCTCGTGGGGTTTGGATCACCTCCTCTGCAGCACAGGGGCAACACTGCACCATGGGTGCAGGGGCTCCTGAAACCATTGGGGTGGGTAGGGGAGAAGCTGCTTTCTAATGCTGTCAGCTTGTAAGCAGTANTCCAGCAGTGAAGACATCCCCCAAAACAGGCAGGAGCTGGCACTGCCGGAGTCTGCTACAGAAAGCTCTGGGGCTCCAAAGAATTTGTGATAGAGAGAGAGAGAGAGAGAGAGAGAGAGAGAGTGACAACTGCTCTGTCAAGTGCCAGGCCCTTTCCTGAGACACATCACCACAGCCTCTGACAAATGGTACCTCCAGGATGGCTGTCAGAGGCTGTCATTGGGGGTGTATCAGCAACCAGTGTAATTCACCATGACAGTAACAGACATGGGGCAGCACAAGGTCCCCAAACCATATTCATTTAAGTAACTAGAAAGCCAAGGAAAGCGCAGGCTGGCCAAGGAGATGAACTGCAGCAGGCGCATAACAAATGTTTATAGCACATGGCTAAGGTAAGGCCATGTTCCTCCCTCCTCCTGAACTGACACAAAAATTAATGGGAGATCTTTAAGGATAGGCTATGGAAAGAAGCACTAAAGGCTGTTTCCAATGACATTTAGAAGTAGGTGATAATAAAAAGAGGAAATTATAAAATACAGATACTAGACTGACTGCAAAATTTAAAGGTGGAATTTCTGCATGTTCTGAACATTGTTGCGAGCCAAGGAGAAACAGCTGCCCTCTGAAAAACAGCTGGGAAAAGCAAGATATGGAGAGCAGAGTGTAAGAGGACAATTCCACTGTAGCAGTCTATACTGCAGTCTGAGCTGCAGATGTCAAGAGAACTGGACCATCCCAAAAAGACCAGTACCAGGAACAAAAACACAGCACAATCCTACCAACTCCAGCCACCAAAAGCATCTTGCCAACAATGGGGTAAGTATCACCAGGCAACTAAACTAAAACCTGCAAATGCTCTCCTTTAGTGTATTGGCGACACAGCAGAAGTGGACAGACCCTGGTGGCAACATCCCCGCCCCACCTCTGCTCGAGGAGATGCCTTTTACCTGTAGCTGGGCACTACCAAAGTATAACAGAAACATGAACTAACAGTCTCCTAGTGAGTATTTAACAGATTAAGCGTTGCCTTGAGCTTTATTTCTTCAGCAGAGTTACAAAAAAATAATTTCCACCGGAATTAGCATTTTGTGGTAGCTTGCAGAGTGACTGCCTGCCTACTGAGAGTCTGCTTTGGAGCACATCGGCATCCGGCAAGGGACCCCTCTGCCTCATCAGATCTACCTCCTGCTCTCGTGGCACTGTAAAACCAGGAGCTGAGATCTCATGTTCCAGCTGCCCTGCAGGGACGACCATCATGACAACAGAGCACGGTTTGTGTGATACAGAGGCTGGTTTTAATGTCCTGGAATTAAACATTGTAGCACAATTAAAGTTTGTCCAGAGGTCTAATGGAGTCATCCCCATGGAGGAAGACTAACAGGGGCAAGATGCTGTACATATACCCACATAGCAATTGAAAGAAGAAAAAAGTAGAGAAATCATATGGTTCTTGTTTTGGGAGCCTAAGACACATTTAGAATTTAGGAATCACTCAAAAGGGCTACATAATTGCGTGACCTGGCAAGATATGAGGCTTTCGAAGAAACTTACTATCTCTGGACAAACAGATGTCACAAAGTACCCAGCTTCTCTGTTTCATATTTTCTTCTTTCTCATCTCCAACAAGAAGTAGTTTCTCAGCTCAGGCAGCAGCTGCAGAGAATCAATTGAACCTGCTTATTGAGAAAATACTTTCAAACAACCGATTCCTTATCATAAAGATGCACTTGGGAAATACACACCATCTGTGAATTAGATCCAAAAGCTCTCTAAAACTCCATGTCTTTGAATGGTAGAGCCTTTAAGAGGAAAGGAAGAAAAAGAGAGAAAAATAAGGAAATCCGGGTCCCATAACATTGCTAGCAGCAGCTTACCTTTGACTACTGAGGGGAAAAAAAAGAAAATCATTAAATGTATCTCTCACAGAATCCATTTTACAAGCTAATGTAACTTTGCTTTGCTTTCAATCAGAGATTAAGGTTAATCTCCAGAACTACTGGTGCATGCGCATTCACGGTGAAAAAATGCAAATAATTCCACCAAGGAGGCACAGAGAAGAAAACTCTTTCTTCGCCAGAAATCTATTATACTACATTAAAATGCATCATCTGATTTACAGTCCCTGTTGGATACTGAAGTACAGCTGGGAACAGGCAGAAACTCTGAATACAGCACCATGAAAGCAAGTTACAAACGACTGCTCGTGTAGCTGTGTCCAGTGCGGGGCAGGGGTCAAATATGGGCACATGCTTTAAATTGTCAAATACTGACCTAAACACACCTCATTTTCTGCCCATTGTAAGAGCTCTGCAATGAGGCTGAATAAATGCAGGAGGGGAGGGCCCATTTATGAAGATACAACCCTCATGGTGCCCTATAGCATAAACAAGCAGTGACCACTTCCCAAGCCCTCCATGGAGTAGTTTGACTCTCTAGGGATGAACAGGAAACCCCAGCAAAAGAATAAATGATGCACACAAAAATATCACCTCCTAAGATTGCTGCATGCTAGACACAGCTCCCCTGCACTGAAGGCAGCTCTCTGATCCCATACTAGCAGGAACTAGGCAGCCACCAGGATTGCATCAGTATGTTTCTCCTGAAAGAGACTGGTAGCTTTATTCCAGGACTGGAGTCCACAGCACAATCCTTAACAAAAGCTACCCAAGGAGCAAGGTACTGCTGGGGGGGAAAAGCAAAAAAGGAAAAAAAAAAAAAAGGGGGGACATATAAACTTTTAATTATTCCAATTAGAAAACTTTCCTTAAGTCCTGTAACACAGAGACTGAATTACAGTCCCTTCAAATACAAGAGATATTGGTTCTAAAAATGAATGGGCTTGAAAGGGATGTGTAACAGGTCAGATACACATGGTGAAGAACACACTAAGGGACAAGCCACTTCCATCTCTTAATGCCAAGCTTTTCTGTCCTGTCCCTCGACAGGTTTTCAGAGACCATCCTCAATAACATTCCCCAGCTGGTCTGGCTTCAGCTGTGCCCTAAACTATCCCATCACTGGAGTCTGATGCTGCTGCCTATACCATTCCAAAGCTTTTTCCTCTTTTATTTCTCTTTTTCCTCACTTTTCTTTGCTGGATTTTGTCTGTGCTAAACTAGAACATGACTTTACTGGCACCACTGACCTGGCATTTCACTGACACATTGGTCTATTTACAATTATATTGTTGACAGAACCATGTCTTGCTTTTTCTACTTTCCTTTTAACCTGAATTTGCCCTTTGCAGACCCATTAACAGCCACAGGGAAGCTGGCAAATAATTGTTTTATACTGTGGAGTAATTCCCTATCCCAAATTATCTTTGTAGCTGGCTGTACCACTGCAACACATCCACCTGAGCAGAAGCACACACAGAGTGAAGCAACCCCCCTTTGGGACTGCATGAAAAAGACACTCTGGAAATGTGTCAGGAAGGAAAGCCTGAGGACACTATTTTGTAAAATGTGTCTGAAAGCTGTGGAAGGTCTGTCTTGTAGTCAAGACCTCATCATTAAAATTCAATCAAAAAAGGCAGTATAACCTTCTAAGTTAAAACACTAAATAAAAGGAGATCAAGATAAATAGCAGATATCATCTGAGCCAGTCATAAGAACGGATGTGCATCAATCTCCAAAAAAGTCACTCAAGATTGATAACACCAAAAGACAACATCTTGATAATCAGTTTTACTGTGACGGATTGAGGGAAAGCCTAATGAGTCAACTACCAGACTGGAATTTCATTAGAGACTTTACCAGAGCTAGAAAAACCTGTAAAAACATAAGAAAAATCTGCCTTGTAAAATAAAATAGTGCATACATTTCTTTCCAAGTAGTGAATTATCACATACATTTGTGTCAGGGAGAGTTTGACTGGAATCCACTGCAGAAAATCCACTCTCTACCACTCTGTAATTTAGCAGTTGTGAGAGCTGATCTAACATAATGTAATTGTATTTTAATGTCTTCTATGAGACAAAGACTCATTAGTCATCCCCTAAAGAGAAGCACAAGCTGAAGTCACATGTCATTATACCAAGTTGTTGGATATGTGGTGCTCACCACACTCTACACGCTAACCTTCAAGTCAGGCTCTGATGGCAAATGCAATCTGATGGGAAGGACCCTTTAGGATGTGAAGCTGGATTTTAGCTTCAAACTAAAAGAAAATGTGCTTCATCTTCCACATTAACAGGTATTGTGGTTTAACACCAGCCAGGAGCTCAGCCCCACACAGCTACTCTCTTCCTCCTTAGTGGGACAGGAAGAGAATCAAAAGGGTAAAAGAAAATTATTGTGTTGAAATAAGGACAGTTTAATGGGCCAAACAAAAGCTTCATAAGAGCAAAGCAAAACAAAGCATTCATTACCTATTTCCTGTGGTCAGGCAGGTTTTCATCCATCCCCAGGAAAGCAATGCTCCAATGGTGGTGATGAAATGAAACGGGGGTTAGAGAAGGCAAACACCATTGCTCTGAACCTCACACCCCCCACTTTTTTCTTCTCCCAGGTTTACATGTTGAGCATGATGCCATGTGGCCTGGGACACCCCTTGGGTCAGCTGGGATCAGCTGTTCCAGCTGTGTCCCCTCCCAGCTCCTTGTGCACCCCCAGCCTTCTCGCTGGTGGGGTGGAGAGAGGAACAGCAAAGGCACTGTGTAAGCACTGCCCAGTAAACTCCTCCAAATTATCAACAATCCTCCCAACACAAACCTGAAACCTAACTCCATACTAGCTACTAGGAAGAATACTGACTAATCCAACCTAATTCAGCACAGTAGGGCTGGTAAAAAGCATGCCATGTTTCTTGGGTCAAATCCTCATTTTATTTAAAGCAGCTTACCCTGGATATGTTTGATCTCTCGATGACTTCACAGCCAAGGGCTGTGCCAACATTGCATCAGTAGAGAAGCACTCACGTTTGTTAAAGCAACACTCTTCTCTCTACAGAATATACTGGTGGCACTCCTCCTCTGGAGGCTTTGCTCCTCTATTTGTTAATCCACCTAGCCATTTGCCCTACTTACCTGTGTGGTATAAATCCAAATACACGTCACACATGCTGCTTCAGCAGCTAAAAGGCCATCCTGGAGCTGAAATACCTCAGAGAATGCTTCAACATAACAAGAGGGTCCCAATTTGATTGTTTTAAGTAAAATGCCAAGTTTTTAAACTTTTAGTTTGAGAAAAGATAGTTTTTTCCCTGTTGTTGATTCAAATGCCATAAGCAATGTGAATGCTAATATCAGAGACACACAGTGATTATCAAACTCTCTAGGTGCTACATTAAATGTGTTGCCAACAGCATGTTTCTCACTGGAAGGCAACTCACTTCATAAGATTTTTTTCTTTTATGGCTGAAAGATTTTTCCTTATTACATTAAAAGTGTATAACAATGATCCTGCAATGTGAGCATCATGAACAAGAGCATAACCCTGTACACAAGCTATCTGTGCAAATTAATGACATAGGCAAAAACATCAGGAGAAAAGTTCAACTATCAAAATAGTTATATAGCCCCTGAGACTTCCTAGCAGTGATGAAATAGCTTATTATCCCTTTTGTAGGACAGCTATTTGTGAAAAATTTACATTTTTCATACCCTAAAAATGAATTATTAATAACAATAAGCACATCCTTGCCAATAAAGTCCTGTCTGTGTAATCCATGTGGAGAAACAACACCCCAAGGTGCTTCAGCCTGGTGTAAGCACTGCCTGCAAGAGGGCAGAGCTTGTAGCTGCAGCCACACGTGTGCTTCACCAAAACAGACATCCTGGATATTTCAGTTTTAATCCAAGCTCCTCCCGCAGTGAGTGCTGGGCAGAAGGCAGACAGGGAGCAGCTCAAGAGGCAGGGAGAGACCAAGGCCCTGCCTGGCCAGGCAGATAACGTGGCCTGGGCATACTGGGAGGTGGCTGGAGGGGCTCCTCATTCCTAGGACAGAGAGATCCCACTGCCATGAAATCCAACCCCTTCCTCTGATGCCTTAAGTTTTTAGCTTTCGTATTTTTCAGATCCTGTACTGCACTAGCGTATAACTCTGAACTCCATATGGAGTGTTACTAAGCTCTCTTCACATTTTGGTCAGACAAAACAATCCTTCTGGGCTTGAGAACCAAGGACACCTTCTGCCTCAGTCCCTGTAAAGTATAAACAGAAGTGAATTGGGAGAGAGCAAACTGGGGGAAGATGACTTCATTACCTGAAGCTGTAACTGGAAAATTAACCTCTGATATGCAAATAAACCAGACTTATATGTGTCTGAAAAACTTGTGACCATCGTCCATCCTGAGTGTAGCCTTTGCAAGGTTTTTGCACTCGCCAAGGTGTATCCTTTGAAGGCCTTTTAATAAATACCTACTTTATTCTCTAACTCTGTTTAGACTCTGTTCTAGGTAGCCTCTCCAGGCATCACTTCCAGGGACATCAGCCACATCATGGTGTCCAGTCTGCAAGGGGAGGACCAAGTCCTTCTCCCAAACTAAGTATAGTCAGAATTAGATGCAAGCAAACCTGTGCTGCTTTCTCCAGAAGCCAGAGCAGTGCTGGGCAAGTGACCATTTCTACAGTTTCCGTTTTAAAAAGTAATATTCTGGCATGAGGAGAGATCTCTGTGTTCCTTTCAGGGTTCCCACTGCCACCAGATCTGCCCAAGGAAAAGACAGTCAGAGCATTGCTGTGACACTAGCAAGAACAGGGCACGAAATCTTCTTTTAAACTGTGAAAAAATGAACATATTTAACAGATGTTGAAGTGAATACCTCTCTGGAAACCAAACTGGCAGACGTTTGGGTCTTCCTAAGTGGATAATTGATCGCAAGGCTATGCCAGTGATGTTACAGTAATGAAACGAAGAGGGAACTGGGATTTAAGGATCTCAAATAAGCCTGTCAAAAACATGTAATAATACTGTCAGATCAATTTGCTGTCAAATACAAGTATGATGTGATAAAACCACAGAATTTTTAGTAGATTATATTATTGTAGCAGTAACTTAAGAACACCTTCTAGGTAATAAATTACAATGAATCAAACTTTAAAACTTGAAACTGTACACCAGAAGACACATGGTGTATGATATGAGAAAGACAAGTAAATGTAAACCATATTCCCAAGCTGGAATAAAGCATGTTCAATTGCTCTAGAAAGATAATGATCAAAACCTATTTTTGTATTAAATCAATAAATCTTGCAAAGTTATAAAGAAAAACCTGATAAATGCTTCTGCCCTTCACCCTCCTGTGTGTCTTAGTGAAGCATAAGCAAAGGTGATAAAGGAGTTCAAGAGAATGTCCTCAGAAAACACAGTGGTCAGTCATAAATACTGCACAAACACAACAGGTGACATTAACAAAGAAGAAGTTTTACATAAGAAAAGTCCAGTTTCTCTGACCAAAACCAGACTGCTTCACCAAAAACAAAAACAATTTAGGGAAAAACACATGGCTTTCATTTTAAAAGTGGGAGGGGAAGGGGGAGGATGTTCATGAGAAGAATGTTAATGTCTTCAAATTTCCCCAAAAGTGAGCGTATCTACAGCTCATAATCCCTAATTCACCTGTTTCTGTCCTCTAGCACAACAAACAGGCAAGAAGAAAAAGCTGAAGTCACAGCTTGGACCAGATGGGAAAAATGCCATCAGGATGAGCACAAAACTTAAAGGGCTTAAACAGGATGCAACCAGCTAGCAGGACAACATCATATCTGATGCTGCCTTAGGGTCTGCCATGGTTTAACCCCTGTCACTCACTCCTTAGCCTCTTCACAGGTGGAAGGAGGAGCAGAAAAGTCGCGGCTCAGTGTAAGGTCTGCCCAGCAGTAACAAGAGCATCCCTGAGTCACCAACACTGCTTCCAGCATTAATCCAAAGAACAATACCAGCTACTATGAGGAAAATTCACTCCACTCCAGGCCAAACCAGCACAGTGAAAATGAAAGGAAAACAGTGATTAATTACTGGATTGGCAGCCAGGAGAGGTCAAGAAAACAAATGAAATCATATCTAGATCAGTGAAAAAAAGTTCTGGCAGCCTTCAGCAAAGACCTTACAGCAAGAAATGTTTCCTAAAACGTTATGAGCACATATTATGAGCACCTGTGCTCATCAGTTATGAGGGTATTGCTCATATGTTTTCCAAGTCATTCCATTTTGCAATTGTAGTCAACTTAAAATTTCAGAAGAAAAAGTGTTACACACATGTACCCTCTCCTATTTCTTCATGCATTTAGTATCACATAGCATCTCTGCAACAGCCATTGGAGCTACGTGGAGACAGAGAACATAAAGGAGAGTATTCCATGTATTTTTAATGCCTTTCAATGCACTTCAGCACCTGGATTCCAGGATCCAGCAGGATATGACCAGACAGCACTCTCTTCTGAAAAGAGATCATTTATTGCTTTACTCAAGGGAACATTGTTCCAGCACTGCAGGAGCACATGAGCTGGAGCCTAGTAGCTAATGCTTCACTGCCCAGGGATCAAAATCAGCAATATGTTTCCTCTATTATATTTTACATAGGCTTTCTTACAGAGAATATTGTATTTCTCTGCCTTAGATGAACCTCTTTTCCCAGCAATCATTTGCCTCAGGTTTTCCCTTTAGAATTTGGGTCATAAGAAGCTTTGCTGACTTAACTTTCTGGTGCAGTATATTTCCCTCTGAGAAGCAGAGCCCAAGAGCCAGGTCAGTATTATGGCAGAGCTCCTCTTTCTGCTCTGAGTTGGAACTGTTCCACAAAGATGTGTGGATACCCAATTTCTGTCAGGGCTTGAACTTAAAATGCACTGTCAGTTCTCATTTCTCACATTACCCTCTCAAATGGGCAGAAAAGGACAACTAACCTAGCAATCAGCTTCCAAAAAGAGAAATTCAGACTAGACTATTTCACATGAAGAGCTGTCAGCTGCCATGAGAAGGCCAGAATAGACGCAGCCAGCAGAGCAGCAGGTTCAATGTGATCACTGGAGGAGCTCACACCTGGGCAGACCATCCCAGGGGGTGGAGCATGGAAAGTACGTCAGCAAAGTTATCCTCCATCAGATTCAGCCCCAGTGTGGTTCTCCTTTGCTGACTTAAGTGATGCACAAAACCTCATGCAAACGCTTCAGCCAGGAGAAGGATTTCAGTTGTTTTTCTTAAAACTACACCATGGAGCAGAACAACCATGCAGAGGTTAATGTCTTCAAATTTCCCCAAAAGTGAGTGTATCTACAGCAGTAGATACACTCAGTACAGGTGCCACTGAGGCCACCCATCCTTAAACCTGCTCACAGGACACTCCCACAGCTGAAGGGCCCCAGAGAAGTGCACACAATGGCAATGAACAGCACCAAGCACCAGGCAAAAACCACACCAGGGTGCAGGGACACTCAAGCCATGTAAAAATTCCATCTCATCTGCATGAAAGACACAGACATGACAGTCCTCCCTTGGCTTGGAGCACCCCCTCCAATGAATGAGGCACCCCTGTATCAGAGGCTGAGCTTCATCAAAGCCCCTAAGAAATGCTGGTACTCAGCAATTTGGCAAGAGCAAGGAATAAATTGGAAATAACCCCTTCCTTGTTCCTGTCTGGAAAGCATGATACAAAAGCAATGTCTGCTTTGCCCAGGTACTGACCACAGGGCCGGTCAGCTCCCAGTGCAGCACCACACTGCACTTGGTCCAAGCTGAAGTAAGCTGAGCATTGTCACAACCTTCAGCACACATCCAAAGCTGTATCTCTTTCCCCACCCAGAAGGTGAATTGATACTGAACTGATACCTTCTGCTGCTGAAACAAAATAAAGGTCAAAAATCAGGAGCAATGGAAACCATGGTGCTTTCACTGACTGTGATGTTTCCAGTTAAGCAGGTTTTGCCTGTGGCCATTGCCCCTGAGGCAGCTGCCAGGCAGGGGAAGCACTGCACTACTCCAACCAATAACTTTCAGGAAATGGAAATCTGCACCTGTTTAATAGATGTTTCCAATTTCTTACATCACCATCAGAAGCCGTTTGTCACTTGGAAGGTTTTCTATAGCTTCTTGGGTCCAAGCTGATTTTAAACCCATTTGGTAATGTCAATGTGACTTCAAGATTTAATGATTCATTATTTTTTAGATGTGAAAGCAAGAGAATTTGTTATTTTTTTGTTTGCATGGGTTCAGTGATTTCCTTCTGATTTATTCACTCTATGTAGCATTAAAAACAAGAGCTGATAAGAAAAAAATCCCAAACCTCAGTGGCACATACAAAAAGAGACTTCTTTCATTAAAAAAAAAAATACTATAAGCATTCTACCTTTTATAACCTGCAGATAATTACAAGGGCAATGGTTCTTCATGCAAAACACCTGGAGATTCCTGGAGACCCAGGAATATTAGGCTAGTGAAAACTCACCACTCTACACTTAGATAAAATTCACATGCACACATATGCTAGAAAGTTTCGAGCCTTGTTCCCTCTCCTGCTTATTGTAAGAGAGCAAGGGAAAAAAACAAGCCACCCAATACCATCAACACACAATTTCTGAGACAACCAGTGAGCGCTGGGTGAGTTCTGTAATGGGCACTTCCACAGCTTGTTCTAGATCTGCACATCTCGCTGCATTTTAATTAATATTTGCTGCTTACCCACAGTTGCCAGAGCCTGGAGTGAGAACGAGGATTAGAAGAATTCATCCAAGGTTTCGCTTTTTGCCCTAACTTTGCTGTTATGTACGGGAAAAGGAGATGTTATGCACATAAAAAGAAGAATCAGAGGATCGCAGCAACTCTGTAAAGGTGATGAATTTGGTTGTCACCATTCAGTCATTGCTGTCCTCTAAAAAGCTGAGGCCTCTCATGTTTCTCTAGGGACAAGAAATCAACAGAAGTTACAAAGGGAAAAGTCAGAGATGGGCAGCCTGTTGATCTGGGGTCACAGCCAGCACTACCCACCCTGTGAGACTCACATGTGACCTCCTGCCTCCTGCAAAAGGAGAGAGCAGACATGGTGCTGGATGGATCAGATGCAGAGGGCATAGGTCACGCCAGAGAAATGTTCTTTTTCTAACGAGATTATTTTCCAAAGAACCGTTAACAGTGGCTCCTTCATGATCAATGGCTTTGGGGTCTTGGCAGCAAAAATACAGTCACCATTAAGATGTCTGCAGTTTCCCCCTCAATATCTCAACTTCTACATGTCTCAGGAGGTGGGAAAGGTTTTCTTCCTGCCACAGGAATCAAGACTGGGACCTGAATGCACCAGCAGCAAGGTGAGATATACACTGGATTGGGGCATATAGAAAGGGAAGAAGGAAAACATTTCAATCAAACCTTCCTAATTAGAAGGGAATGTACTTGCTCAGTGCAGGTAGGGACAGATTTGGAGTTGAGATAGGGCTGGTATATTATTCAGTCATTCATTGCTTGTAGGAATTGAGAAAACAGCCAGTGTCCAGCCCCAGAGGCACCCACCTGGTGCAAGAAGCGGCCGCCGTTAGCGGGACTGAGCGCAGCACAGGCTCTGGGGGAAGAAACCCACTCACAGAGACATTAACATGCTGAATGCACCTCAGCTAAATGGCCTCATTCAGCCCAGAATGAAGAAGCAGTTTCACAGAATTTAATGACTGATTAATATTCATTTAATAATTCTTGCCTAAAACGGCAGCAAATGATTTTAAATTATGCCATTTGGGAGACAGCAGACTCAATTCAGCAGGATCACTGGGCTCAGACTGTTGAAGTCACTCCCTGGATTATCTGGTTCTTCCTTCCCTTGCCAGGTGACTGTCATGTGTCTACCTTGATTTCTTTTTCTGCTTATTTCTGCCTTTTTCTCTGTTTTCCTTGCTTTTTTTTTTTTTCCTTTTTCCGTGATTCTTTTAAAATACATGCAGCTCTAACAAGATAGACAGAGTAATGGCTACCAGAGTGAGGCAAGGGCCCTACTGTTCTCACAAGCCTTTGGAGACAGCAGGCTGCTGCAAACCAAGAGGATGGGCCATGCTTGATCTGCTGCCAGCAGACTCCAAAGGGAGCAATAAGAGGAGCATGCAGGGTAGAAAGCAGATCTGAGGTAGCAAAGAGAGCAGCTTGGATCTGCTCCTGCTCTATAGAAGGATTGGGAATTTAAAGGTGTTTTTTTTTTTAAATGCACAACCAGAACAAAGTTAAAGTGGATGTCTGATGGATCCCTGAGCGCCCACCCCTCAGCAGTCATAGCACCAAAACCTGCACCCACCAGCCCACAAGACAGTCCAGGGAAGAACAGTCAAGGGAGAAAAACAAGATCCACATTATATTAGCTTGTTCTTGGGACGCTGGGTCAGTGCACTGTGCAAGGCAGGAAAGTCAGGTTCTGCACAACAAGCCCATAAAGCAGTGACCTCCAGCATCGTCTACGTCATCTACAGCTCACACCAAGCGCTGGCCCCACGCCAGCTGCAGCACGGGCACATGGAAGCAGTGTCCTAGGAGTATCTCTGGAAGCAAAGGATCCACAGCAATACAACTGGAGCCAAGGCACAGCAACATGAATTTCTGTGGTTGGAGATGCCCCAAACCCAAGCTCACCCTCCCATCCAAGCAAAGCCCAGACAAGAGCTCAGGCACTGAGCAGCCTGTGCCGCTCCCACCTCGGCATCCAAGTGGAGGAAGGCCATCAAAATACAAAAGCAGTGGTGCCCCTCATATCCCAGAGATCTTAATTCCCTCTCCTATTCTATACATAACCCCCTCCAGTGCAGATACTTTTCCTTGCTGTTCCATGCCCTGGCAGTGTGTCCCCTTTTTCCAGAGCCAATCTCCCTCCCCATTCCCAGAGCCTGGCACTTGCCTTGCTGGCACCTTCACCGGCAACTTCTTTGACATACCTGCATCTAGACAACTACAATTCTTCCCTTTTCAGTTTTTATTGATTTTTGAGGCACTCATTTCTGAGATGTATGGTATCATTGGATTATACTGTTTAGCAATTTATTTGTGTCTCTCTTGATGTTTCGGATTGATTCTTTTTTCCACCAAGTCTCAAAAAAAGATGCTGCCACTGTTGTTATTTGGCTATCACAACAGCTCACGTAGCCCTGAACTATCAGGCATTGCTGCTTCAAGAAATTCTGTGCTGAGGTAATTTGGAGACTAAATCAAGTTTTATCACTGAATGAGGTTAGTGGATATTAATGGGAAGGCAGGAGTTTGCACTGAATCATTAATGTGGATAAATGGAGAACGCTTGTTTAATACTCCATACAGCAAGTGCTAATAACACCTTAAAATGGTGGGGAAATATTACAAGTTGTATTTAAACACAGAGAAGGAGGCCTAATTTGACCTGTTCTGGTACATTGGCTGTGACCATACACTGGGACCCTCTGTTAGCCTCGGCCATCTCTCTGTGCTGCCCTGCTCTATCTCAGTGTTCACATCCTCACTTTGAGCAACGTTTCTGAACAAAAAAAATACAGCTGGGGCTGGGACAATATGTATTTGAGGGAAATTACCGCAAACAAACATTTCCAGGAACCTGAAACTTAAAATCATTTTTAAGCAAAGAAAATTAACTTACAAAGAAATAACAATAAGAGCCACGTGTAACTCCCAGAACCTGCTCATCAATTAAATGTAAAATGCTTCCCACACAGGCTCATGTGTACACTGATTAAGTTGTTCAGCAGTGCTCAGAACTACTGTGACCTTTGTAAGGTGAGCATGAAGCAGCTGTCTGGGACATATGGCCTGACCTGTGAGTCTTTCAGAACATCCAGCACCTTCAGAAGCCTCTCTGTGAATGACTGCATGGAAAAAATGGACTTCGAGAGATGGACAAAGCTAGAATAAGCTTCTGCAGCTATTTTAACAGACCACAGTAATGCAGAACACAGAGCATTCACACATTTTATGTGCATGAAGAAATTCAGAGGCAGTGGAATGATTTGCAGTGCAGCTCTGGTGCTGTCAGAGTTTGCTAAAGGAGTCCTGCAACAACAGGCACTTTCACCGCCAAGCAATTGCCAGGCCAATTATTCCCTGGTAATTCACACTAAGCAAACAAAGTGAAGGTACATTATCAGAGGAAGACACACAGGTCTGGGGTCACCCACTCCAGTAAGGAACATGCAGTCTCTGTACACAGAAGACAGGCTGCAAGATGATGGGATTATAGAGGAACACTAAGTGTTCTTATGCTTGTAAAAGTAATACAGTCTTCTCTGTTTTCCAAGCAAAAGTAACTGCTCAAAGCTCACATTGGCTCCCTTTGACAGCAAGAATGAAGCTCAGCAGTACTCACCAGCTGAAGAGACAGACCACAGCCAGTTATAAAACAGCATCTGCTAGGCTGCTCTCCCACATATAAAAAGTGAGCCCTGGAAAAAGCAAACTAGGAGAAAAGACTCCAAGAAAAAGGAAGCCCTGCAGGGGGAGACTTAAAAAAGGACTAGCAAGTCAAAGAGGTGCCGTTTGAATAGGAATGACCCATGCTGTTAGAAAAGCTTAGATCCCCTTTTAAACGACTAAATGAAATGGATAATACTCTGAATAGGGCCCCTCCTGGCCCAGCAGGAGCTGAGGACAGGGCTGTTTATCACAATAAAATATTTGCCATAGGTGAGTGGGGTGTGATCTGCCCTTCCCCAACCACAGCTGATAAATAAGCAGCTGATAATTAGCTAATAAAATGCCTCAGCATCACAGACCCCTTGATTCCTTATTGCCAGACTGGTCAGAGCTGCTGGTCAGTGTAGGTCCCTTTGGGAGTGTCCCAAGTGCGCCACTTTATTCATGTCCTCAGCACTGCCTTTTCTAGGCTGTATTTCCATTGCATGAACTGCAATGGCGCAAGTGTTTCAGGGTTTCTAAAATTCTCCAGTGCCTCCAATGTCTTGGCAGGACACAAGATGCCTCAGATACGTCCTGAACACAGCTGGTGCTCTGTTCCTGCAGGCAAGGCAGGGGGATGCTGCACTCCATTTCCAAGGCACAGTTTTTCAAACCAATCTCCCGAGTGCACCAGGACTGCTTTGCAATATTTAACATTCATTAGCCTAAGTGGGCATCAGGAAAACAATTAGTGTGAAGCAGATACAATGGAAGTTTGGAGGATGCTCTTAAGGACAGGCAGTTTATCTGTCACAATTGCAACTCAGGAGAGTTTTCTGAGCTGGGAAATCTACCAAAAAAAGACACGTGGTGAGCAGGCTTTCAGAGATGCATAAGCTGATGCTGGCTTTTGATTTTTCCTTTAGGAACTCAACTGTATCTTAGGTAGCCGCCACATTTTGAATTATATTCCTTTGCAGGCTTCTCTGGCTGCTGGTTTGATGTTGTACTAGAGCTCTACCTGGCCTATGCAAATTGAACCCAATTGAGAGTACTCAGGAGTATAGAGCAGAGGACTAATACCATGAGGCACTAGGGTGGCATCCTTTTCCAAACAAGGAAGGGGGCAAGCACACAGCTCAGAGCAAGTCTGGCCTGCTCCATGCTCCCCACTGGTGTAGAAAACAATGAGGCTGTTCCAGGGAGACAAATAGGGACGGGATAATGCAAGCTCCTTAATGTACATTGTGGCTGTTCTGTCAGCTTTGATTAGATAGCTGCAGTGGGATTGGCAAGGGATGTGATGGAAGCTCCTGACACCCTGCAGGGAAACAGTGATCCCAGATATGCTGAAGACTGTGCAGTGAAAGGTCCTGGCTGTGAGCACCCTACAGCTGCAGCCACCCAGAGCCTGCTAGGAGAGCTGCTTCCCCTGCAAATTCTTCAATGATTAGAAAAATCAAATTGAGTTTCTCCAAAACTTTCTCAGGAGTAAGGGGTTTAACCCAGTTGCAACACACAGATCAAGCCACGCAGCTGAAAATTTACCACTTCATTGGCTTTTCCAAGTAATAAGCTTCTGATATCATCATATTCTGCTGAATGCATTTCACAGAGTGAATTCTGAAATGCAAAGTCAAAGCCCGGCTGCCAGTGTGCAATCACCAGCCTTGTATAAGCTGACCCAAGTAATTCCCTCTCTAATTCTGATGGAGCAGAGCACTGCAGCCATTTGAGAGGAAAGTGGCTGTTTCAGGAAGGAGTGACTAAGTTAAACCAAATTAAATTGTTCCTGTGACCTCAGTTGTTCTTTGCAGCTCTAAGTGCAATTGCAATTCATGCAGTGTTTACCAATGAATCCTTCTTGTTACTTCAGAAACTCTAGTCTATTTTCACAGATATATATTTAGTGAAAAAGCATTGGCAAGTGCAGAAAGTGAAGAGTTAAAATTAGGTTAACAGCTATAGCAAAGAAAAACACATCTGAAATGGAACATCACATAGCAACAAAAGAATGATGATGGAGAAATGATTACAGTGTAGAAAGGGCACAAAAGAACAATATAAAAGACTTAGTTATAAAAAGAGTTTTGTGTAAGGGGAAAATACACAAAAGTAGGGAAGATGCAGAGAACTAAAGAAAATGCTTTTAAAACTCTGGAATCTTTGGGTTAACATAGAACTATAGTATTTTATAATCTTTTGTTTTACAAAAAGTTACACTGTTCTGCAGATTTATGCAGATTGAGGAAGTGAATGTTTATAGACTTTATAGAGAATCAAGGACAAAAGAGATACTTGATTTTTTCTCTGATTTTCTTTCTAACAGAACAAGGACTGGAATTTCACTTGTGGCATTGCTGCTGGAGGATTTCCTGCGCTCAGACACAGTACACCAGGGAAACTCTGATTACTGCAAAGACAGTAGGGGCTGAAATCTGTCTGGAGACAGGCATCAGCCTCATGCTGGGACCTTCACTTCAAATCCAAGCCTCAAAGGTTAGGCTGGATGGGTTCCAAAAGCTGAAGGCTTTCCTACAGAGGGAAATGGTGGCACAATGGGCCATAGCAGCTCCATCTCTGCACAAGACAGAATTTTCCTGAGAATGAGCTATTAAAAAGTCACAACAATCTCTTTAGTCCTAACTGCAAATGTACCAATTTCCAAGGCAATATTCTTAGACTTGGAAAATCTCTCTCTTTCACAGAAAATAAATTCAAACAGGAATGCTACAGGGAGTGGAGGGTGTGTGGGTAGGAAGGTGGGAAAGAAAATAATTATTTAGAAGACTTAAAATCAGGGAGAGATATTTATTTGGAAAATATGTGTTTCCTCCCAAGTAAATATTACCCCTCCAGCAGCTCCCTTCAAATCATCCCTGAGCACACTCAGGGTGACTGCAGAAATATTGCAAACACTGGGGTTGAAGAGTAAGAGAACAGGAAACCACAAAGGGTCTATTGAACAATATAACTCTAAGATAAAAAAATTCACATTTGCTTTTTGTATCCCACTGAAGATGCAAGGGCTTTTTTCAAAGCAGCACAGCAGTCTATAAAAAGATGGAAGCCTAAGGCTCTGCACCCCTCTTAAAAAAGCACCATTCCCATCCTAGAGCCATATAACCCACATCAGCAGTGTCCATAAAACATTCTTCTATTATGGTCCAGGACATTGCACCTACAAAAGGGTTCCTTTCCAACTCAATCTTTTTTTTGTGCATCCTACAGGCAATTTTACCACTATGGTCTTAAACCAGAGCCAGTTCTAGGGGTGCAGTGGGACTTGTGCTATTTCTCAGGAACTGAGGGAAAGGCAAGAAGAGAGGACTTCCTGCAGGAGTGCAGTAAGCATCGTGGGTGTGGGAGCCTGATGAGACCTGGTCAGGATGGAAAACTGCCACATGAATAGTCCCACTCTACACCTCCCCATGGAAAACCCAGTTCTTGTTCCATTATTCCCTATTCTCTGTGTTGCCACAGTTGCACCACCAGAAACCATCCTCAAAGGGATGCTACAGAGGGCATGGAGTAAAAAGGGGCTGAGAAAGGGGCTGCAAGAGGGGGGATCTGTACTCACCAAGCAGGGATAAGGCAGGAACAGACACAGAAACCCAGCTGAGCATAAAGATGCCCAGCCACAGCCAACATTTGACCCCCATTTTATTTCCCAGGCAGGTCCCCTCCTCAGGCAACCGCCTGCTTAACCTGTGCCTGCAGCCCTGGTGATGGGGCCTGTCTTGTGAACTGTGGCATTGACCAAGTCCTGCAGGGTGGCTGCTTCCCTTGAGGAATCAGGAGGGGAGCATTTCCAGGAGCTGAAGACTGAGCTGAAATCAGTCAAGTTAAATGGTGGTGTATGAGAATAGGAATAAATAAACCTTGAGGGCTATCATTTGTCATTTACTGTACTTGTTAAAAGTTACAAAACAGCAGTTCAGCAGAGGTTAGAGAAAGGCAATGCAAGAACACAAACTTCCAACCCATTTCCAAAACTACCCACAGCTCCAGTATTTTCCAGAAAGATAAACATTTCATAAAGAAAATACTAAGAATTAAAATGAAACTTATTTTATTTAATTGAAAAGCAATAAGCTGTTCAGACCTTTCAATTGCAAGCAACCATTGCTTAGAAGGTGAGGATCCTGATCCAGCCATCAAGAATTTTTGGACAATAAAATGTTTATAAACAAACACACGAAATTGATAATAAAGAAAACTGCACAGCGAGAGGTCAAACCTATTTATACTAGAAGCTGAACTCTGATAATTCACAGTAGATTAAATTCAACAGCAGTAGAAACTAAGAAATCTGGATCCTAGGAAGATTTAAGCTGAGAATACGTCTTACTCTTATTTTACCAAAGGCCAGACATAGACTCATACATGTTTATGAGAAAAAAGCAAAACTGACTGAATTTCAAAGAACAGGCTGTGTAGAAAATAGTTTGGGCATAGCAGGGTCTGTGGAAAATACCGTCAAAAGTTAGAGAGCAATAACTTAAATTTTCATCAGTGACTTTCAACTTTACTTCCAAATGTCAAAAGCCAAAAACCAGAGCCAGGAATACTAAGTACAAAATGGTTTTTGAGCAGACTTTTCATCTTCCAGTATGAAACTGAGAGTTTTGAAAAAAAACAAATGCTTACGATCACAATTTTTTGATATTGCTCAATATCAAGCTTTTGACTTCAAAATATTTTGACAAATATTTTTCATTTATTATGCTTTTAAGTCCAATCCCATTTCCTTTGGAAATAACACAATATTTTTGATTATAGAGGGTGTAGGAATCTTCAGAGCAAAGCAGGAGGCTCAGCAGATCAGGGTTGCACTGTGACACCCCTGGGTGGGCACCAAGGAAGGCGAGAGGCTGGGGACAAAGAGCAGCATTCTCCTGGATTTGCTGCAAAGTGAGTATGACCATGTGTTCACCACTGCCTCCCATCCCCTGCCTTCATCTCTCTGTAGTATTTATGTTATATGCTCTTCTCTGCACAAAAATGCTTTTGGCAATTGCAGACTTCAAGGTGTCCATCCTGCCATTTACTTTGAAATAGGGTGATTTTTTTGTGGGCCAAGAAGCCTCTTCCATGTGGCAGAGCCCTGTAGCCATTCCCTTATCTTTTCAATAGCTCAGAGATTCAGTGGGAGGTTTCTGTGCAGAGGAATTTAAGGCTGGAATATTTCCGTGACAGCACAGAAGGGAATTTGAAGGGCAGTAGGGTAAATCTGCCTGCCATTATTATTAGCAGGTGACTACTACTGTAGCTGCCCGTCAGAGTTAAATTACAGCCTGTGAGATCTTTAGCTATTCCTGTCCATAGTCTCTTTTTAAGAGTCAGTTGCCATTGAAGACAAGATATAATTTTGATACCTGATTAATTTGTGTACCTATATCCTGCATGCTTGCATGATTTCCCTGCCTTTATAAATGGAATTGTGTTCCTCTCAATTGGCATTCAGTCCTCTGGCTGCAGGAGCATCCATCTGTCCAAAATCTTTAGAGAAACAGTTCACAGAGAGCAGGTAACTATGATCTCTCAAAAAAATTAGTTCCTGTTTTTCCTCTGACAAATGAAGACATTGTTTCAACAATATTTTCCTTCTCAACTCACTATGCTAAATATTTATAACCTGTGCCTCCTAGAAGTGCTGGTCTCCACATGAATAAACACTAGGCTAACAACGAGCAGCTTCCAAGAAGAATGCAGGGTATAGCTGACCTATTCACACTCCTTCCCCTCATTCCCCATGAAAGCCATTTAAAATCAATGCTGATCCTGATACCTGACCCAGATTTTTTATGCTTGCCAGAAAATATATTTGAGTAGGTCCATCTTGGCAGTATGTAAGAAACAAGGCCAAACCTTGCATTGCAAAATGTTACAATCCAAGCCACAAATTAAAAAATGCACAAATAAAATGAACACATTGTCTGTCAGCCTTGGTAAATGCATCCCACCTCTGCCAGCTCCCAATGCAGGATGTGAGCAAGTATTGGTGTGGCATCCTTCCTTCCTCCCAGTCTTTGCAGGTTGATTTCTTCAGTGTGGAGGCTCTAATTTGAAAGGGAAGGCAGCCCTCTAACCACCATGGCCTGAACACATTGCTGTCTTGGTGAACGTGGGTTCAAGCCCCCAACACTCTCAGTTTTCCAGGTGTTTTTTCTTCACTCAGCTTCCCAGATGAGACAAAGCTGCTAGGCAGCCCTGGCTAGCAGTAACCCTTCCTCCCCAAAGCGAAGATTTTACTCTCTTCTACATTTTTATTTCAAGTTTAAAAGAAGGAATAAAGTAAGAAAGCAGAATTGTGATGTTTACTGATGTTATTTTCACCATTTATCATTTTTATTCTTCTGCAGTTTAGGACTACCTCATTCACTGGGAAAGAGGTGCATCAGCTCTGCTTGTGTCCAAGGCCCCTCTCTTCCCTAGGACTTCACCTACAGCAAGGCCATTTGCAAAGATGTCAAAATAATCACACAATTACATGTATAAGGTTCCTTTGTTGTAAAGGGTGTCAGAAAGGCAGACAGTTTACAGCAGGAAAAGAGCTTTGTATTCTAATTGCTGCAAAGTAGGACTCCAGCATTAATCAAACTAAATAGGTTTTCTCCTCTGGGAAATGATGTATAAGTGGATGTGGAGTTTTTTTCCTTACATTAAGGGACTGGTTCAGCAGCTGGATAAAGCTACAGCACTGCTCCTGAAAGATGCAGTTCTATACTTTCTACTCATGTGGCTATTCAGCATTATTCACCATTTTAGGACTGTTTCCCCTTTTGTTGGAGCTGTAGTTGTTGTAGTATTTATATAACCTCCTCTTTCCCCTTTCGTTCTCAAACCTCCAGCCATTCTGTGCCTGTTATGAGCCTTCATGAAGTTCCCAGCTTGTGTTTCTGCTGTTAACACACCACTGCCCTCTTCTACTTGGCAAAGCCTTTCAGTTCTCAATCCCAGTTGTCTCTGGAAGAACTGAGCAGCCTGCAGCAATCTTTCCTTCAGCTTTAGCCCTCTTATTATCACACACAAACTCCCATTTGAAATTAGCCCATCAATATTTAACTTCCATCATTGCATCTGGTATGGAAGATGCACACTCCCATCCCTTGTTTGCTTGCTCTCACTGAGAACTGCTGAAAATGATGCCTATGATGTTGGGGAACAAGCACAAGTAAGGTAAATGAAGTCCTACATAGCTTCTCCAAGAAAATAACAGAAAAATTTCCCATCTTTTCTGCACATATGACCATAATTCCTCTGCATGACTCCAGAGAAGCATGGAGTTTCTGCTGCTTAAGACATTTCTACTCTATTTCTTTCATAGATGAACTAACTTATGAGTGAGCCAACCCCTCCTAAAAATTTCCTAGCAGACTGCATTGACACAGGTTAAGTAACGCAATGAATGACATGAAGAGTTCAAAGAGGAAGAAGCTTCCTGTGGAAGCTCCCTTGTACCAAGCCCACAGCAGCTGCCCAATTCCTTTAAGTTCCATTGAGTTCTATTTATCAGTAATTCAGTAGCACCTTCCAGATGGGAAAGAAACTTAACAATTCATATTTAAATAATTGCTTTATTTGATTCCAAGAACACTTACTGAAGAAAATAAAAGACAAACATCTTTTGTCTGGACAGAAAATTTTATCAGCAGTTGCCTACTTTGCCAAGATCCCATCTGCACAACATTATGTGATTCTTAATAAAGAGGATTCCAGAAGCATCATTCCTAATAGTGTTTAGCTCTCAGATAAAGATGCTTATTTATTTATTTTCTTAAAGATTAGCTTTTAAATCCTCAGAGTTGCCTGACTTTCCAAAAGCCTAGTAGAGTTTTTTATTTAAAGGTCTATCACCACCATCAGTGCAGCAAAAAGAAAACACTGGATGTGCCATTAGTGCAGAGCTTGGGTAGGACAGATGAGCTTTTTTAGTAGCTATACTGTATTAATGCCTTGTTAGGGGTTCTTATATGTCTCTTGATAATAGGAATTACCTCTGGAGCAATAGCAATTTATCCATACATCTAGCTCACCCTGCTTGTCACAGATAGTAATGGTTGATAACCCTCTTAGGCTGCTTTTCATCTTCTGTGGAAGCACTCTCATTCTAGAATACATTATTTTAACCTGTCAGCATATAAACAGGACAATTACTTAGACCAATGTAGGCTGAAAGTGTTGATAACTAAAGTTAAATCCAGCATTGTCACTCTAATGTTTTCCTGCTAAGTCAAGCCCAATGAGGCAGCATGTCTTCTCAAATGAAAACATTTGTCAAACTCATTAATTTGAAATCGACCTAGTGCAGACCTTGATTTGCACTGCTTGCTGACAAGATCAGGAAAGCAGCAATGGAAACAGTGAACTGATTATTGGGGCAAAGAGATAAAATTATCAAGCAGGAAGAATGAACCTGGGTTGTGTCTGTGAAGAAAGAACTCAGCTGACTCCAAGAACAACAGCAGCAACTCCCCCATTGCACTCAGGTTTTGTAAAACTTGCACAAAATCCAGGCCTGCTCTGTACTCCTGAGTGTGGTGTCATGTCCACAAAGCTGCTATAGCTGCTCCGCATCCTTCTCCAGCCTGTTTCCCACCAGCACACACAGCCGCATTAACAGCAACATCATTTTGCTCAACAGACCATCAGCAGTAAAGCTCCAGCCCACACCCTGCATGTAGCTCACCTGCTCTTGCTGACCCATTTCTGTGAAACAAAAAGGCAAAAGATGTCAACACCATTTCTTCCCCCACTTTTCACCTTTCCCACAGTGCCTTTGCCTCAGTTATCCTAGGGGCACATCATTTCCTGCTCAGCAGAGCCAATGGTGATGCTGCTCTCTAACCTTTCTTCTTTCTGCTTCAGGGTCTGCCTCAGTGCTCTCTCTCAGATTTGACCTTATCTTCCTCCTCTCCTTGTCCAAACCAAACACAAACTCCCCTGAAATCACCCTGTCTGAAATCTCTGCTGACCAAACCTGGGGATTTGTTCTCCATCTGCAGCTTCCTAAAGCATTCTGCTCCTCTGATGCTATTTGCCTGCACTTGCCTTCTACACAGATATTCTACTTTCCTATTTAGCCATTAGCCCCAGATACAGCCCTGGCCAGGCTATGTTGAGACCTTGTCACTTCATCCTTCCTGACACTAAGTAAAAAGTCCTTAAAGAAATGTAGATCTAAATGCCTCCTATCTGCCATATCCCACCTGCTAAAAACAATCCCTGGACTTGTGTGGTGTTCTCTGACCCCAGGGAGGAGAAAAGCAACACACTGTTACTGAACTGAAAAGGAATGTGAATACAGTGTGGGGAAAAAACATGATGCCATGTATAGTTTTGTACCAAATCTTCACAAGACAGTCCATATTGGCTAAAAATTTTATGCAGAATTTCAGAGGAAGAAAAGGGCTGAGTTTCTTCGACTCTCTGGGGTGGACCACTGCAAACCAGCAGGATTGATCACAATCCAGGCCTAGGACCAAGTTGAAACTTTACCCTCTATGCTACGCCTAATTTTACATTAAAATAGCCTGAAATCCAGAAATGTAAACAACCCAGCTGCAAGGAAATTAATGTCGATGATTAAGTTCCTCTTTTACATTGTTGCCATAATACTTATCCCAGTTTTCATTTCCCTTCAATTCTGTGAAGACAAATATTTGCTCATAGTGATCTGATAACTAGTATGAAGACACTGAATTGAAAAGGATCTGTATACTTATTCCCGTGTTCCTTCAAGTTTTTAAATGCCCATCAACAATGAAAATTTATATGAAATTATATACCTTTCATTCTTTCCTTTAGTTTATAGCATTTTTTAATTTTGTCCCAATGTTTTATTTTAGATTGGTAACTAGGCTTTGTAGAGCACTCACCATACCCTTCAATCTAAGGTTCAGATGGTAACATGTCCTTTTATAATTGTTTGGGCAGGTAATTATAACAATAACCATATGTACAGCTTATTGTTTGCACCTCTGCGTAAGGCCTTTATAACCCATGGTTTCCAGTAAGACTTGGAAAAGCAAGAGTGGAAACTAATGACAATATAATTTCTGTATGAAAACAGCTGGAAACAGGAAATCCCCAACAATCATCCATCAAGGCAAGAAGGACTGGGGTTCAGCACAAAAGGGAATGCAGTGCTGGTTGGGTCCCATTCAATGTTAATATTATCAGTACCCCTCCACTGATGAGGCTGATGGAAAAGATATGATTTAATAAGCCATGCTCCATTTAAAGTCTCAGGTTTATTAGCTGTAGAGGCTAGCAACATAAATGTTTAAAATGCAATCAGAAAAGTTATAGATGGTTTCATTGAATATTTCACCTGCCTGTGCCACAGAGAATGAGGAAACCTGTAGAAGTTTTACATACAGTGCAGCTTCTTCTTGCAAAGTAAGCCAAACACTTGACACATGTTAATATACCCTTCCAGCTTCTCTTTTCACTGTTTATTCTCTTCTTAAGCTTATTTTTGTGTCATTTCCTTTTCTAGTTTGCAAACACTGTTTCAATGTCCTATATTTTTCAAAGTCTTTGTTGACCTCTCTATAACTTTGTATGATTCTTTAAAAGGCCAAAGTCCTTATTCATCACTCTGTTACTCTTAATATCTACATCTGGTTCTTTCATACTGTTTGTGTCTTTATTTTACTAAGGACTAAACCCAGAAGTATCAGTTGGACAAGGGACAGAATGTATTTTCCACTGTGGCATTCTTCCCACCCATTTGGGTATCTCTAAAGGTTTCTATGATCTGTTTGAAATTACAGACAGCAGTTTAGCAACCAAGGAAATAACCCCCATCCAACTTTTGCAACCCTCCCATCTCCTGAACTGCAGGCTGTGGGCCCACTTAGAGAAATAAATAAACTATAGACCTGTCAAAAAACTCACCACCATAGCACCACTGTCACTCTGCTGGATAATTCTAAGAGGCACATTGTTCCTTAAACTAAAAGAATCCAGATATTTCCATTTAGTTCACACTACCATGGGATAAAGTGACATCTTCATTTTCTCTTTTGACTATTGACAATAGAACTAGAGGTAATTACTTATTTGAAAACATTGCTAAGACCAAACAGAGAGAGGCCTGAGACCTAAGCACTATTGAATATTGTGCTGAAGGTCAGAAGTCTTACAATCTTATTTGGGTGAACCACAAGCAGCGCACTGAAGAACGCAGGGCTGATAATTGCAATCATACCTTGAACAAACCATCTCATTGTGACATGATGGGGGAGTGAAAGTAGTTAAAAATGGGGGAAATGCCAATAAATGTCAAATGCAAAAGAGAGAAAGTTTGGAGCAACACACTAGAAGCCAGGAATGACACAAAATTAATTAGGGAAGAAAAAGGACAACTGAAGAAATCAATGGTCAATAAAACTAAGGACAATAAAATGAAGTTTATAAACTGTGTTGTAACGAAGAGTGTCTAACCAACAGCTACTGGTCCATTACCACTGTGGGAATTACAACACTGTCAATAGTACTGTAAGAAAGACAACCATGTTCAATAAACACTTCTGTTCTGTGTTTCAGCTAATACCAGCGATGGAGCCATACAACAGATCAATGATGATTAAACAGTACATTTTCCAGTGATAATCAATCAATAAAGATGTGTAAGCACCATCTCTTACAATCATCATCTTTAATTAGCAATACAGACAATTAATATCAAGGAGCTTAAAGCCTCTGGCTGAAGACTTATTATGACCTTTTCCAGTTGGTCTTGAACATTCACAAAACTCCAGGCTCCAGAAAACTTACTCTTGTCATCGTATTTAAAATATTTAACCCAAATTAATGACATGGTTGTCAGTTTCAAAGCAAGAAACCAAAATATACCCTCCCAAAAAAGAAATCTGCAATTTAGCTAACAAAGAATTAATAGAAAGTATTTTGAGCAAGCTCTAAGCAGAAGTTCAAGAAAAACAAACACTTTTGCTTTGTGTTGCATAAGATTACAGAATTATTTAATACAGATCTCATAGCTCTGATTAAATCAGATTTCTCCTACCCCATTTGACATGGCCTTCCACAGCATTTTGGAAGAGAAAACAGAACAATCCAAATTTACTGAAACAGACATTAAGGATGTGTCAAAGAGATGCAACCGCTGACTGGAGAAACTCTTGGGCCAACCCAGCCAAGACAAATATTACCCTGCCTGGACAGGTCACATTCTCCCATTCTTACCACCTCCTCCATACAGACAACAAAACCTGGGGATCACATTAAAGGAAATAATTTGATATCAAGTTCAATGCAGTTAAAATACAGCAGGGCCAAGAAAAAATTCTCTGAGTGGCACAGAATTTATGGACAGGGGCACTGGCAAAGTAAGAACAGAGGCTTTGCTGTAGGACTTTGTGGATCAATGTACAAATTGTTATACTCATTGTTCAGTAGAACAATTACTAAAATCCATTTGCCGGTAAATGTGCCTTGTCTTGTAAATCATTGGGTCATTAACCTTAACAATGTCAGTGTGTTGTCACTACCCAATTCAATTAAATTACTGACCAAGGTAATACCTAAAAGCACATTTCAGACAAAGGGATCTACTATTATATCATTATCTGTGCTGACACTTAGCAGTATCTTAATTTTGTACCTGGAAATATGAATATATCCTAAAACTGAGATTATATAATCTAAAAGCCAGGCAAAGGGATGTGTAAACATCCTGAACAGAAAAAAATGTGTATGGAAAGGTTAGAAAAAGAGGAAAAGGGGAAGAGAGAGGCAGAAAATGGAAAATTGCACCAGTCACTTCCATGGGGTCATGCGTACATTGTTATTTGCCATATTTCAATCTTCTGTGAGGTCAGAAGACAGGGATGCAGGATCTTCTCCTGCCCATCAATTATTAAATCTGGCAATATGCCTTAGCAAATGTCCAGTGATGCAGTTTCTAAAAAGGGGTACTCTCTCCACCATGCCAGAGTGAGTAATACAGCAGCACATGGGAAGGGTGAACAAAGAAAGTCTCTCATGACCTTCCTGGGCCAGCAGTGAAGCACAAGCCCAGCAGTCTGTTTAACTTGGAGGGGAAAAGACAATCACTCATTTCCAGTTTCACTCGAAAAAACAAGTGTATATGCAATTCATGAGGGCTGGTGAGCTGCTTTCATTACACTAAAGAGTCTTGTTTAGATGTCTGCATGTGCTTCCATGCATATATTCTCATATTTTCGGCAGATTCTCAACCCAAAGTTCAGGGCAGTAAAAATTTTTTTTAAAATCTCCCTTTGTTTCCCTCCAGTTTCCTCCTTGCCCCTAAGAAACCACAAGCTTTATAATGGAAGGCACAAGCAGACAGGTTCAGTGAGGTAACTTATTGCTATTGTTTATATGACTCTTGCTTTTCCATGGCCTGAGACCTCACTGTGTGAGGTGCTGTGGAAAGCACAAGAAGAAAGGATGGCCTATGCCATCAGAGAGAGGGCTGTGGGCAGATGGCTGAAGAGTATGTGGAAGCCACAAGACCATTTTACCAGTACATCAGGCAATAAACAGCCTTTCTCCTGGACAGTCTTTTTGTAAACCAGAGGGCAAACAAGCTTGCCTTACTCTGGGGTCTCTGGTCAGGGCATTGAATTGGAAAACTCAATCCTATTTTTTAAACCTCAGCATTCCTGTAGAGTGCCCTTGTAAGAGTCTTGCTAGGGTACATCTGTTAAGGAGGAATGATTTACTCTGAATATGTAATTTCTAGATATCCCAGATTCTGAAGGGCTTCCTAAGGGATGTCCTTGCGTCACCACACAACAACAGTGTCACCACAATAAACTCAACAAGCTCAGCCAGGAGAAGCAGCCACTGGCTTTAGAAAACCTGCTGATTCTGAGGCACTTAGGAAAAACTGTGCTCCTGTCTCAGAAGGTTTGAGCTAGGTCATATTTTTCTCCTTCTGTTGGAAGAATACAAAATTTGAGGCTAAATCAAGAGCTTTATGCACCTTGGATGCACAGGGAGCCCCTCAGTGCTGTATGGCACACAATGCCACGTGTTCTTCACATTTTACAGAAAGGAGTACCTCAGCCCTCAGAGGTGGAGGGAAGAACACGGTGAAATAAAGCAGGAAAAAAAAAAACTTCACACTGTCTATAAGGGGAAATTTTGACCAAATAAATGCATTTTACTTTCAGTAGAGGTTTTATCTTGAATGGAAAAATGAAAATGATTCTATCAAGTGTTTTCTGAAAACTTATTTGGTCTACAAAGAAAGAAAATAAAACAGAACTGGAAATGAACTGAACTAAATCACCTGCAAAACTTCTATTTTTATGGGAGACACAATGACAGGAATGGGTTTTAAGGATAACAGCATACACAAAAGGTAGAGAGCTGCTCTGTTAATGGAATTACACTGTGGATCCCGAGCCAAATGGATGCAATTTTATTGTGAACTGCACACACAAAAAATTCTCTCAATAAACATATGGAACATGAGGCTTCTTTTCTCCTTACTTTAACTAGGCAGCAGGGAAACATTATGACCAAAGAGTAGATATCAGTGCTAGAAGACTTATAGGGCTGCTTAAAAGGGAGTTCAAAATAAAATAGAAGGCAGACAAAATAATTGCTTGAGCACCGTAAGCGATTATTGTTTTCCTTATAAGTTTTTCTCCTCTTTCAGGATGTACAAACCCAGGCACATGTACACAGTTTTGAAATTGTATTTTTCTTTTAACAGTAGAAGTATCTCCTAGATGCATGATGAGAATAATGCAACCTATATAGTCTGTTACGAGAGCTTGAGGGCTTTGAGGAGGAAAATATATTTATAACAAAGGAACATCTGAATAAACAGACACAAAGGCTTAAATAATGCTTTGTACTTTCTAGTGATTTTTTTTCAGGTAACATATAATAAATTATAAACCATTGACATAAACAACATTGGACTCATATTACTTTCTTTACTTTGGAAGCTGGATTTGGCAGCACACTTAAGAGCTTTTTAGAAAGCTCCTGTTGATAAACTATTAGAGTGAAATCCACATCCCATTTGCAGTTAACTATCCTCATCAGATCATCTTTTAGTAGTCCCAGCTTGCATCCCTGCTGGCAGTGACTATTTGTTTTTAATAGAGCATCTCTTTTTAAAACTTACCTGACACTAAGATGCTCGTTATGTTTGAAATTATAGGAAACAAGGACAACAGTTCTGGACCCAAAAAACACTGACTGCCACTACCCTCCTGTTCCCCAGTGCCAGGTCTTGTAAGGATGATTGCAGTGCAATCTTTAAAACTGTTGTCTTCATCCCTTGAGCCTTGAAAGGAAGGATCTCAACAACACCCTCAAGCTTGCTAAGAGACAATAACTCATTCAAAGACAGCGGCAGCTTCCAGGGACAGATTTTCCTCACAAAAGTTACATAGATACTCCAAGTACTTTATTGCTGTTTGGGAAAAAAAAATCCTCTTAGCTGCTTCTATTTCCAAACCTTGCTTTTAGAATTCTCCTTAGAATCAGATTTTTACCGCAAAACTCTTTGCTATTTCCCACCTCTGAGCCACAATTTCAAATAATAGTATCTCAGAGGTCTACCTAAAATGGCCTTGGGTTTGTTCCCTCCAGTCTGAAGGCAAATGTGTTAAAATGTGCAGGACTCCACAGTAGGGAATGTGAAGGGTGGTACAAGTATGTAAAATCCAATGTCCGCATCCTGATAAACTATCCAGACTTGTAACAAAGTCATGATTCTGAAGAACAAATTTTATGGTTCTATGATGCCTGTTTTCAAGTCCTTTTAATTATTTAGAAGTCATTCTGGCTCACCAACTGCTTAATGCTTAGGGCCAACCAATTGGAAGTTATTGATTATTGCTGAAATCTCCAGGCTGCCAGCAGTTCTGACACACGTGTGCCACAGAGCATGGTGTGAATACCAACACACATAATCTGCTGTGCTTATTCAGAGAGCCTTAATTGCAACAGACCACACAGACCTCACATACTTCATCATCCTGATAAGTTCTTATCACATGAATCGTCTTATGGATTAGCTTTCACTGCTTGTTCTGATCTTTGTTTCCTACAGAGGCACAACCACACTCTGCCACTCACTCACCAGCAGATTTCACACCCTGTTCCCCGTCTTTCCTGAAGCTTTGCACAGTGACCAGTGACTGCAACAATGCTGAAATCACTTCACTGACACCTGTCTCACATTGCCTGTCATACCTGACATACCTCACTTTTTTGCCTGTCATAACTGTGCCACACCCTTAGGAAACTGGAATTCTCCAAAAACTCCTGAATACGACAGGCTTTCCTCTGTTCCACACTCCAGCTTCAGGAGCACAGAGAAACTAGACAGAATTTTTAGTACACCTCAGCTTCTAAAAAAAGCCATATAAGAAGTTCATACTTCACTAACCTACAGCTAGGCAAGTCTGCTAAATTTTTAATCATGGATAACCAGAAAAATACCCTGAAAACAATACAGGAAATCCTAACACAACCTTCAAACATCAGTGCCTGGATAAGTTGATATGCTACAGTGAGAGAAGCCTTGAGGTTACTGAAATGCATTATCTTAGCTCAACCACAATTCCAGGGTGATTCTGCAGGTCTTCTCTTACTAGAAAAATAGCTTCTTCTCAGCAACATTTTTTTTACTACAAAAAGGTGAGCAGCATATACTCCAAAATCCTATGTAAGTGTTTTGGTTTAGGGTAAATTTTGGGAGGGAACTTCTGAATAGGACCCAAACAACCCCTCCCCCCACAACTGGTCCAGAAAGAGACTTTTTGGAGAAAAGTGGAAAAAACTATTTATTTAACAAAAGAAAACAATATGAAACAATAAAACTTTTAGTTGAAGTGAAATGGCAAATTGAGAAGAGTCCTTGCCGTAGATTCAGTTTGTCTTTCTCAGTTTTTATCAGTCCCTCCGGCGCTGGAGAAGAACGCTGTCCCAGGCCCCAAAGGGGGAGGCGGGGGGGAAGGAAATCTTTCAGCTCTTCTCTGCTTTTCAGTCCGGAGCAGTTTCAAACAGTCCCGAAGAAAAAAACAAAAACAAAACAAACAAAAAAAAAGACCCAATTCTCTGCCCTAACTAGCTAAACTAACTAACTAAAAAAAAAGAAAAAAAACAAAGCACAGGAGCTCTCTGTCCTGCCACAGCCAGACTGCACCGCAGCTGCCCAGCCAGCGTTCCAGCAATTAATGTGAAGAGATAACTTCGTTTTCAAAACAAATTGCACTCTAAGAATCTTCTTAAAGGTACAAAGCGATATACAGAACAGACAATTGGGGATACAGGCACCATAAAGTCACTCTAGGACAGTAAGGCATAAGTGCAATGCAATCTCTGTGTCCAGTTGTTGCAAAATTGATAATTTTCTCACCATTTCAATGAAAATTTATTCAAATTGAGTAAAAATATTGTACAAAGGATGCAAGGCAAGCATACACAAACAATTAGGAATGTTGCTCCATTTCCTAAATACATTGTAATTAAACAAATGTCAGCAATTCAGCCTTATGTGGAGATGATTTGACAGTACTTGAGAATCTCAGTTGTACAGTTCAAGACAGTTCAGGGACCTTGTTATTGTTTGCAGTAATATTTTTTTCTTATGCATTTTGCACTAAAAACCTCTTAGCCAAATTATAGTCACCTTTAATAAATATCAGCTCTAACTAGGCATGGAAGTATCATTATAAAACTTCACTCTCCATCACAAATGAAAAAGGTAAGGTAATCCGGTTGACCACTTTCCAGATTTAGAAACTCATTTAGGCCCCATGACTCTGTAGATATTGAATCCCTCAGTGTCAGCTGGCTCTCAGGCAGCTCTGCTCCTAAGGGATAGCAGTCTTTGTTCAAATACCTTAAATTCTTTAGCTACTAGAAGCTGGCAGGAACTCCAACCAAAAGTCACATTTCAGTGCTAGGAGACATCGAGTGAGAAATTACCATGGCACTTTTCCTCAGTGTGACTCTCAGGTACATAGAAGGGCTAGATCTCTGTGCATGTTAATGCAATGCTTCCCAAAGACCCATCAGCAGAACAACTGAAGACCAAAATCAAATGCCATCCCCAGTGGAGCACACCAACCAGCAGGATGTGCACAGCTGCTGCTGGGAAACTCAGACTCTGGAGAGTAGAAGGATGAACAGGGAAAAGCCCAGAAAGCTCTACTCAGATGCTGAGCTTTACAGGCAGGACCTTCTCCTCTTCCTCTCTCCTGTTCCCACTCAGAAATCCTTACCCATGAACTGGAGGCAGAAAGATGAGGAAGAAGAGACTGTCAGCTCCATTCCCGTGCTCACTGGTTGCTAAGGGAATAGATATGCCTAGATATGCCTCACAGAAAAGACCATGCCCAAAGCTCTGTGTTTCCTTTATAATACAGTATAATGGAATCTTTCACAATAATGAGACATCTAGCAGAGAAATGAGTTAATATACAACAGCATCCACTTTTGTCCAGGAACAAGAGAGTTAAAGTGTTCCAAGCACCTGGCAGCATTTTTTTCTGAGCAATGGCTCAACATAACTATTACAGATTCTGGATGCACAGGTAGCAGCAGTGCTCTCTGAGTGCTACTGTATGGTGCCCGTCATATTTGTCTCCTCCTGTGCTCAACCTCCTTGTGCTGACAAATGAACAGTTAGAAGCTCTTTGTCATATAAATGTCAGCAGAGGCAAACAGAGTGGAAATTTGGTGGTCAGGTGTAGGTGGCCAAATACCCATAAAAGAAGATTAGGTAGCTGATAGGGAATGGTATTTACCAGCTGCATGAAGTGTCAGGTGTTGTGGAGAGACATTGTTTTCACAAAAATGGCTTGAAATAGGTTCTTTTTCTTTCTCCCAGGCTTTTGTGCTCTCTGGAAAGGAGCTCACTGATCTCCACAAGGTAGAGGTGGTCCTTGAAAAAAATACTTGAAGGCATGGCTGAACCCCCAGAACATCTTCCACAGTGTTGCTGCATGGTGCCTTTGTGCTGAGAATGAAATCACAGCAATACAACTTTCTCGCAAGAAATGAAATCAGCCATCACTGACTCAAACATCTTACCAAGCTCCGCAATTTCTCTGAAAGAGTTTTACCAAGTATTTGTAATTATAAGTTGCCTGCGCTGCCACNTCAAGAGGGTACACAGAAAAAACCTTTTGGTTAGCAAACGAATATAAAAACCCACACCGCTGCAGCCACTTGCTTCAGAGGACAGTGGAGTCAAATGCTTGCTCTCAATGTCCTAAGTTTCCAATGAATTGCAAGAAATTTCAAGCACTTTCTGTGCAGACCTTCAGGCAGAATTACAACTGTTCTCTCCAGTCAGTGGAGCTGTGCTGATTTACCTCATGGGAAGATCTGCTCCCTTGTGTGGGACAAGTTTAAAGGGGGAAATAGATTTTGTCTTGCTTGTTCCTTATCTTTATCTCGAGTCTTCAGTTAAAAAATATATTCCTTGATTATATCAAGATGAATTCTAAATTTGCCATTCTTTGGTCCTGTCCTGTCCTCTGACATGGGTGTGGAATGATGGCAGACCCAGCTGCAGCACTGCTGCAGTGACGGAGCAGGTAGGAAGTTGCTGAGTGCTTCTGTGTACTGAGGCTTTGCTAAATAGTCATTTTTCACTATAACAGGACACATCCTCACCTGTCTGGGGCTAAGACCCAGATCCAGGATAGCTTGATGGGACAGTATCTCTTAATCAATGGGTCACATTTCTTCTTTACCTGACATTTAATTCCTTACTATGACTTGTGACTGTTTGAAATCCAGTATAAAAAGAACTCATGTGCATATACATGAACGCTCTAATAAGAACCTCAGTAACATCAGGCACCAACTCCTCAACATGAGGAGAGCTGGTAACTAATTAAAAGTGTGAATGAACAGACGTGAGAGATAAACAAAGCTCCTATTTGGCTGCAGGGCGATGTGAAAACTGCTGAGCTGCCACTGACAAAGCTGAAGGTCTGGTCCTACAGCAAGCCCTAATTCCATGATGAACATATTTTAGCTGCCCTTTGTCACTGTTTTTATTTCAATGATTCTTAAAGATCATTGAAGTGTGACTCCTACATTCAAGTGGCTGGCTTGGCAGCAGAGGACAGAGCACAGATTTTGGTGCATGCCTTATGAGCTTGGGCATCAACACTGCACAGCAGAAACTTGATCTGCTGCAGCTTCATCACTTATAATAATTAGCAATCTGTGCCCTGTCTATACATACTAAAGAATCACATTTCACAGCACAATGCAAACTTAACCCATCCTAGAGTCCACACAGGGATTTTGTACCAATTTTAATGAAATCATTCTCCAGAACAATTTGACTACTTTCCTTGTGTAGGCACAACCCAGAAGCAAATGGATTATAAAATTTCTCACTCTCACTTATTATCGATTTCATGTTAACAATTGCTCTTCAGGTCTTAACTTCTGGACTCATGTTATTGTCTAAGAAATTCAACTTACATATTACTTTTAATCCTGTGTTTCAAAGGATGACATGAAAAGATATCCTTGTGTCCCAAAACTACTTAAAATTTGCATGCAAATTATCCAGTATCCATTGTTCTTCCTCTTAAATAGCAGTTATTTATATGCCAGTCCCATGCTGTGCAGGAGCTGTACTCCAGATCTTTGAACCCATGAGTAAACAGAATGAAACTAGAATAAAAGTAATTCAGAGACATTTAATTGAGACAGCTGATTGAGCTCTCAGCTCTATAATCTTCAAAATACCTGAGAAGATTCAGGAACCCCAAGAAGTGGTCCTGACCATACTGGAATACCCCTTGGTGGTGCCTCTCTTTCCAGAGTCTCCTTGAAAAGCCCAGAAGTGCCCTGTAAAACGCTGGTCATTGAGCAGGACAAATTCAGCCTCTGTGCAGGCACAGGAGTGATCCTGCTCTGCTCCCTCTGCCAAAGGGGGACCCAGGGTAGGGACTGCAGTGCCCACACCCCCAGCATCACTCACAGGAAGGCTAAAGTCCTTCCCTAAAATATGATGAACAAAGACTGTTCTGGGAAGATCTGTGTTGCAATCACAGCTGCAAGTGCAGTTTCTCTTTGGCCCCAGGGACACCAGGACTAAGCCTGTAAAAGGTTCCTGCCTGCCCATGTGCTCCTGCAGTTCCTCCTCCTGGCAGTCTGGCTCTTGCCCCCATGACACCAATTCTGGTACCAAATGGAGGGCAAACCACCCTGCCAGACATTGGTGAATCATCTGCCATCCCACTCCAAAGCTGCCAGCACAAAGGAGTTAACAAAATCTGTTTGAGCTGAGAGTATTTATGCTTCAGCAGTTCCATTAATAGGTATTAAATAACACTCCTTTAAGCTACAATGCTGCTGCATAGGGTTTCAGCCTCATCTTTATGGATGCCTTGTCATAATTTCGAGAATTATAGGATTTCCAGCCACACACCTACATCTATCTGCAAAGTTACAAAATAGTCAAAGATTATTTTTCTGCCCACAACTAGTAGAAATTACTTTTCATTAATCAGGTTCAGATGAGATGAAATTAAATCAATTCTTCTCCTTGAAGTTTGAGACACACAAAGAGAGAGGAAACAACTCCTCTCAACCCTCAGCTAGGGAGCTATAGTGAAACTCCAGACCTGGGTACGTTGTCTCTGGGTGGAATTGCCTCACCATGTGAGCACTCACTACCTCTGCTGGCTGTTCCTCTCCACAAACTCACAAATGCTCCCTCAACTCCCATTAACTAGACACTTAGGGGGCCTTCCCCTCTTTATGTTCTTAACTTATTCCCAAGAACTCAACCACAGCCTTACCTCCATGTTCTTTCTTTTACTTTGTACATCTACACTCTTATTAGGCATCATCTTCACAAAGGACCTTCCAGGAGATACAATTCCCCATTCCCTCAGGCAATTCCAAATATACTCAGAGGAGGTAGTGAGGCAATCTTCTACACATGACAAATTATATTGGAGAGCAATAAGAGATACCAGGTATGGAAACATGTAATTGTGCCTGAGAAGGAGAGAAGTAAACGGGCTTCATTGTAACAATGCAAAATTCAGACTGCAACTGACTCCAGGACTCCCACTGGCCCAGAATCTGAGCTCAGATCTCATATGCATCATTTCTAGCATTTGTATGTGTGAATGCATCCATTGCATAGCAGGAGACTGGAGAAAAAGCAGGAGTCTGCTACTCTTCATGCTGAAATCCATGGGTGTTTTGGTTAAAACCTCTCTGAGGATCCCTGAGCACAGTGAGATGCTCTTCACATTCGCAGAGGCAGCACTCTCCAAGACACAAGCCTTGCTGAGCACCTTTCCTAATACCCATTTATCTCCACATGACATTGGTAGGAGGCTTTTACTACTGACAGAGCCTATTCTGCCCAGCCCAAAAGCAACCAGTGCAGTTTTTAGAACCTTCTGGTTGATAAACGGGAAACTTAAAAAAACATGGAGGAGGCACATCAAAGTGCAATAATATGAGATGACATCTCTGCTCTCCAAAGGCCAAGACAGATTTCTGACTACACTGTAGCAGCAAACCAGCATGACAAAAGAGCTAAAGCAAGAGGTTATGATATGCTTGAATCACTCCAGAGAAAGCAAGTGCTGTGTGTAACTAAGGAGATAAATAATCAGGCAGACAGAGTAGCACTGCCCCCTCACTCACTTAAATCAAAGCAGGTTCTTTTGCCACCTCTCCACCCACTTGGAACTGGCATCAGGGTAGTTTAAAAGTTGTCATTGGGAGGAACAAATAGAGAAGTGCAAATCTGGAACTGAGATATAAACCCAGAGGCACCAGAAATGCCTCTTCAGCAGTGCCAGCAGGGGTTCCGCAGGCCTGCTCCCCTCAATGTCAGCACCACAGCCAAAGCCACCCAAAACTTCAAAATATTCACTGCCCTCACAAGGAGCTTGGGAATCAGCAAAGCTGGACTCCCACACCCAGGATATATCCTGCCCAGCACATACAAGCCAAAATACAGCAGCAAACTACACTCAGGCATGCTTGGCACAAGTCCTTTTTACTGAGATCCCAGCGGCATGTTGTCTGATTAGCTGGCAGTATTTGGCCCACGACTGACTGATGCTGCTATTCAGCAGCTTGGATTTGACCCTCAGCAGGACTTACAATCTGCCTGAAGAGCCATGCATTGAAATCAGAGGGCCATGGGAGTATGTCCAAGGTCAGGTTTTACTGTAAGTAATATGCTCCACCTCAAAAGCAGCTGCATGTTTCTGACATTTGAGAAGGTAATTGAACTCAGCTGTTTCAAATGTGATTTCCATACAATGTGCACTGTACTTTGATCCTGAATTGGAAAAAGGAATAAATAATCCTGTTTTAACCTTGACTTGGCATGGCACTTGCTATGCAAACACCCTGCCTGCAGATCACACAGCCCAAGGAGGAAAGAATGTGACATTCTAGCATGGGGGAAGAGCTACTATTTGATATTTCTGCCCTTTACTTCATGGTGTCAAAAAGATATCTAAGCTCACAAAACAGGTAAAAATCTGAAAAGAAAAATCTGCTTTGGCCCCCCACTACATTCTTGAAAAGAGAAACTGAAAACTGCACATCTCACAATGAGCAGGTACTTGATGATGAAAGGAGACTCTTCCAATGTCTTGCATTATCTTGGTGGTGGGTGAAGCCAGGGTATTTGCTGTGCCTCAAAATAAGAATTTTTTCCCTAATGTAGGAAACGTAAAATAAAATCAAGTTTCCAAAATGCACCTTTCACACTGCAAGTAAGGCTGAGGAGGACCAGCTGTGAGAGAGAATCACAGGTTTTCTCCACAGGCACTGGTATGATTTCAGCAAGAATATCAAGGAACAGGAAAGAAGTTTCCATGCAGACAGGATGCCAGTGAGCAACTTGTCTGTATGACTGTACTCAGAGGGCTCCCCCCAACAGAGGGGGATGAGACTCAGCGAGTTGATTTTTACAGTGCTCTGAGGAGTTAGAAAAGTGACTTATTCTCCAGCTGGGAGCAAAGACAGAGGGAGTCCCATGAAGCTTTTGGTGGACCAGAGAGCTGACCCCAGCTCTGAGTTAGCTACTCAAGCATCCTAGAGGAAGTCTGGTAAGACTAGAAAGAGAGAAGAGAGTATCCTGACAAAGTTATGTGTACACACCCATCCAGTCTCTTGGACCAAGGGATGATTTCACACCTAAATTACAGTGCAAAAGCACACACCTCTCTGCATGCAAAAAGTGAGCCCCTGCCTAAGAAGATCTAACTTTTGGGGTGCAGAGGAAAACTCTGAGCTTCCCTTCTATGAAACATACGGGCATTCCAGGATGCACCAAGGTTTGGAAAGAAACTTAGAAACAGGCAAAAAAAAAAAAGACAACAAATGGATGGAAAAAAAGCAATGTTATCATTCCAAAAGTGTCTGAGAGCACCAGCAACAAGCTAGGGGCACAGTTTCTCTGGAAACATATATCAAAGGAGAACATACATGATTGCAGAAAATTAGGTAAGGTACCAGTCTGGCTCAGCAGCATGGAAAATACTGACAGAAGGCACAGAGGCAGTGATGGGACAGTAACTCCCTGATATTTGCATCAAGTTGTATTTAAACATCCTGCAAGCTTTGATCTGCTACTCTTGCAAAGAAGCTGTTCTTAGGAGTCCTTGTGATCTAATCCCTGTAAGCTGCTCTGTTTACCCTGCTGACACCTCTGTACAAAAAATGCATCAAATACAGCTGTGCACATTTGGGTGCAAGTATGTGTATGCATGCACAAGGATATGCATAGGGTACATGAAAGAAAAAAACTGAACACGCCTTTTATCTTTGCAACCAGACCACTAACACAGGACAGAAACCAAATGCCCCTTTCATCCTCGACTGTGCCTAACTGACTTCAGGAGAACCATTGCAGAATTAAATACTGCTCATGGAGAGGGAGAACAGAGAACTCCATCTCCAAATATGTAACGATCCACTCAGAATACGCCAAGGGATTCAGTGAGTCTCTACATATGCTTCCTCTCAGCATGCAGGTGTAAGATTTAAAAATCCATATTTTTCTCCAATAAACTTAAAAACAGCTATAATACCAAGTACCAAAAGCACCATCTGTGCTTCACATATAGTGATGATGTTTTTTTCAGAGTTGGTGCTGTTTCTTAGTATAGCTTGATCTTATTTTGTCAACCGCATCATGAAAAGTGCAAAGAACCCCTGTGGATCCAAATGTCTCTGAACAAGCTGCTTTAACAAGAGCATACAACATATTTCTGCTTCTTTAAGGCAACTATATTGTTGACTCACATACTCAGGAACATTTAAATGTGTAGAAATGTTCAACCTGGACACCAAAGTGCTCCAAGCACCTTGGCAGTGGCTGACTGGAGGTTGCTGTGGCCAGCACAAGACAAGGGTTTCTTGAAGACCAGAAGCTGAAAAATGTGAGTGCTCACAAAGATTTTTTTTTTCCTTGTTGTGCAAGCAACACCTCCTGGCTGGCCATCTCCCTTTTACTACACAGCCACAGCTGACGCCCTTCAAGAAAGTCCAGCCCAAGCACTGCCCTCTTGTACACCTACCAAGTGCCAAAGATTTTCTGAAGTCCACTGAGGACCTTGCTGTCCAAACATGTTTGGAATAGCCAGCAGCCAGAAGCCTCAGTGATGAACACACATATCAAACTCCAAGACAGAGCCCTGGCAAGACAAGCTTGACAAACTCCTGTCTGGTCTTTCCCGTCTTCCCTTTTCCTCAGCTATAAACTGTAACTTAAGCCTGGATCTGTTGCATCCCCTCAGAGCTGTGTTAATGCTATTTCCATTAACCTACTCTGTTTAGGGCAATGTCAGCACCCACCATCCTTCTCAGAGACACTGCAAGTATTTCTCACCACATTCAAATGTGGATGTGGGTGTCTACTTTAAACATACCATTACCAGTTTGACATTTGGTATTTTACTTGACTCAGAATCACAGAACCATTAAGGTTGGAAAAGACCTCCAAGATCATTAAGTCCAACCTTTGATCAAATGCTATCATGCCAACCAATCCATAGCACAAAGTGCTACATGCAGACACTACTGCACTCTGTACCTTGGTATAGCACCTGTCCCTGTTCCTTCTCCAAAATCTTTTTTCTCTCAGTTTCTTTAATTCCTTTTTTCATGTCTTGTAATGTCCGTAGACAGAAACATTACTAAATGTTTCTTTAAAGAAGTCTTCAGCATGGTACAGAGACAGCATTTAACTGAAAATTCCCCAATGTATTCCTGGAAAGAAACAGCAACTTTCAGCTATTTTCCTCAGTGATGTCAGATTGATTTCCCTTGTCATCCTTTGGTTGGCTTATTTTTCTTCCTCACTTTTGTCTTTACAGTGGAGCACAGCTTCATGTCTGCCACTTTCTCTCCAGCAGAAATGTATCTCAGCAAGGCCAGTGTCCTGCTCTGTGGCACCACTTCCTCCTCCAGCACCTCTAACACTTTAAATGGGATGAACCAGATGGCTGCCACCACCCAACCTATGATCAGGTAACACACTGAGAGAGCACCTCCTAGGAATATATCCTGAGTGGCCTTCTCATTGTGCCTTCCTACTGAACTCAGCATGTTTAGTAAGTAAAAAATCACAGCATTTCATCTACCATCTAATACCACACTTGTCTTTTGAAGGTTCAGTTGTATTCATTTTGACCCAAACCCTTTTGTCCATGTTCCCTTGTGCTGTGCTGCAGGGGACACTCCAGATGGATTCTCCTCCAAGCAAGCAATGCCATATGAAGCAAAGATATGATGATAGATATCAAACAGCATTCTCTGCTGGTGGAAATCAGCATTGTTTCACCCACAGTTTTGCCAGTTTATAACAACACAAAATATATCCCTGCATTTCTTTGCAGCCTGTCACTTTTGAATCTGTTGGAATGACAATCATCCTATTCAGATTTGCTGGAGCTCACAGACACTACTCAGAACCATTGCTTGAATGCTGATTTTTTTGATACCATTCTTTATAATATCTTATTCTTTCAGAACTCTTTGTAAACATAAAAAAAAAAAAGATAATATAAATTATTTACTAGTGAAGCATATTAACATTTAAAACCAGTGACCAATTAGAGATTTGAAAACATCTGAATAGGCCTATTATTGAAAATGCCATCTGGTCTCCTGATTATTCCTTCCATGTACTTCCTCATAACAACAACACAAAAGAAGATATGGACCAATAAATATTCTTGAATTTAAAAAAAAAATATCACTTTTACTGTACTTAGCTGCTGTCAGCATTGGGCAGGGCAAAAAATCAGCCTCCAAACAAAAAATTCTCAAAGAGTGATTACTGACACAGACTTTGCTTCCACTACTTTCTTTTTAGTGCAGTTTCCAACCAACACCTATTGACTTACAGAGAAAAGCAGCAAGCGTACCTAAAGCTGTACTCTAAATTCACCCCCATTATCTTTGTGTTGACACTCCCTCCTAGAAGATATATGCTGAGCTCCAGGTAGATCATTTGTAACCTTTATAATGATGATGGCAACAAATATAGCACAGTGCCCTCCAACTGACATGGAATGGATACTCAATGCTTCACTATTCTGCAATGAATAAATTGCTTGTCAACATACGTGCAGTAGTGTTTTTTCCCCCAATTTAATGATCGCACAGCCATGACACTGCAGATATCCATGTATAAGAATGATCAGGAAGGCCTGATTGAAAGATTTGAAGAATGAATTTCAAGCCAAAGTTGCCACTGTCCTGGAAAGCAGCAATATGAATTGATTTCTGGGTTGGAGTGATGCTGCACAGCAGTTTCAACTTGCATAGGGGTCACCTTCATTAAAATACAGTTCCTTTGTCAGAACAATAAAAGCTCTCTCCTATGAATCATATTGTCATGGATAGCGGGATGCAATACCTGTGTCTGTCCATAAATTGGGCACTTGTCCTGGCAGCTGGGTGGCTGAACACCTCACTAAGGACATGGTCAATATATTGAGAGCAGAGATGCACTGAGGTACCCAAAGGTCATGCTGGAGCAAACAGATTATGTAAAAATTGTGAGCTATTTCCCTACTTCTATGCAAGTTTTCTACAGGAAAATAATCTGTATAGGTCTGTATAGGAAGACAGAAACCTCCTGCACTGGGAACATTTGTATCTTGGGAGTAGGATTCTTTTATGGGTACTGGGAAGCTCAGAATCTCTCCGGAAAAGTGAACATGACCTACGTCCACATCCCCACTGGACACCAGGACAGCCATCCCTCAGATGCTGAACTACCTGCAATGAGACAGTGCTGCTGTCTCAGCCATGCTGCATTTCAGGACATTCAGCAAGATTTCTTCCAGAAAGATGAAGAGGTTTTGCCATTAAAATTCTCAGTGATAGTTCCTCCCTCTTTAATGAATTTGTCTCTATTTTTTTCAGGTTCCAATCACAACTCTGTTTTTTTGTTTTGGGGTTCTTTTTGTCCCAGCTGAACTGAGAACACTCAGTCTTTGCAGACAAATAAACACCTCCAAATTTCAGATGTCTATTTGCAATTTTACTGTTTCAGCAAAGTATAGAATATTTGTTATTAAAAAATAGAAATTTCCATAGGAAAAACTAAACACCACTAATGAGTTCTATTTCCTCGCATGTGCAGATCCATCTAGCACAGAAGCAAATTGCTCATGACTCTCCAGCAACACCTTCAGCATTAGGGACTGCTTAATCCCAGTCTGCTTCTAACTGGAATTAGCAAAACAAAGAGGAAAATGGCCCTTTATTGATGTTAACAATCTCCATTATGAATTTACAGTATGACTCCTTTAAAAATTCAGAGAAAGCATTATACTTCAAACACTGAAGTCAAAAAATTATGCTGCAATGGATTGATAATTATGAATTACGTTCTAAATTTATGACTAATCCCTGCACAAAATGCACAATTGCTTTAATTTAAGGATAGAAATATTTGTGATGAAAGTTAACAACTGAATTATTATCCTATCCCATTCATCTTGTCAGCTATCAAAGAGGAAGATTTTTTTTTTAAATTGAAGGATTTTTTTCTTCATTTTGCTAAACTTCAGGCATTTTTAATGTCTTCCAGCTCCCCAGGTTATGCCAACATACGCATGCACACACCATATACTTTAAGCACTGAAAAGTAAGGCTTGCTTTTACTACTTTCTTGACCTCTTTCTACATTACATTGTTCAAAGTGAGACTTTGACCTCTGAGGTTCTCATTTCTTTTTCTTAATTGTTTCCAGGCAGGAAAAAGTCAAGCAAGTGAGGATAAGTCATTTTCACCTTTAGTTCTACAATGGAAGAAAACCAAAGGACTCTAGACGTGCTCTGGAGTATAACAATTAGCATAGCAATTAATTATGGTATCCTGTACCAACGAAAATTTCGTTCAGTGCAACAGCAACACCATGCGACACTGCCTCACATTCTGCATACATTTATTTCTTCCCAAATTACACATATAGGCCTAGAAATGTCTCACTTTTTTAATTAGCATCATACCAGATGGGATGACTAAGAGTCTGAGTTTAAAATTCATGTGCAAAACTTCTCTTCTGCAGAAGCCTATGATGTCATTTAGTGACACAGGCCCTGCCCCAGTCACGGGACAGCAGTCGTCCCTTCCAGAACATAAATGGTCACTACAGAAACAACTCCTGTGACCCCCAGGCAATGTTCAGAACCTTCACAGAATCATCATAAAGTCCTAGAATGGTTTGGGTTAAAAGGGATTTTTGAAGATTATCCAGTTCTAACCCCCCACCACGGGGAGGGATGCTATTCCATAGACCGGGCTGCTCAAGGATCTCCCATCCAACCCGGTCTTGAACAGTTCCAGGAATGGGGCACATCTACAACCTTCCTGGGCAACCCGTTCCAGCCCCATCACCCTCACAATGATTTCTTCCTAATGTAAATCTACTAAAGCCACTACCCCTTGTCCTATTACTCCATATTATTTTTAGAAATCCTTCTCTGGCTCTCTTGTAGCCCTTTTAGGAACTGGAAGGTGATATAAGGTCTCCCTGAAGCCTTCTCTTCTCCATGCTGAACACCCTCAACCCTCTCAAACTGTCTCTACAGGAGTGGTGCTCCAGTCCTGTGACCATCTTCATGGCCCTCACGTTCCAGCAGTGGAGCCTTCACTCAGATTCTGCATTCCATGTGCAACTTGAATTCATTGCACAACTTGAAAAGAATGACTTCTGGGTTTAGACCAACTCCTTTGAACATCCCTGCATGGAACATCAGCTCCTCAGGCCCCAGGCAATAGTGCTGATAAAGGCAGATCAAGACAAGGCAAGATAAGCCATTTGCAAATCTCAAGCCAGGTTGTGAATTGACATGGGAAGTTACAGTCAACTTCCTCTTCCTCCCTCACAGTGTTCCAAAGGGCAGCTCAGCAGCTTCTCTGCAGATTTCCTTCCTGCCTTAGCTGGGGCAGCCAGTCTTTGAAACTGCTTGCAGTTGTTATTATATTTCTATGCTTTTTAAATTACACATTTCCTTTCAAATACAGTATTTGATTTAAATATTTGGAGAATGAAAATTTCTTTATTTACACATGCCTGAAAAAAAATCTCTAACTGCTGTGTTCCCTGGGTAATTCAGGAATTCTCACCAGCCTCCTTTCAGTTAATTACTCTGTGAGACTGCCTGGTGAAAAATGAATCCTGCCTGATTCCTCTGCTGAAAAACATGCAGCAAATGGCAAGTCAGACTAATTCTTGCTGCAAGAGAGCTGTGCACAGAGCAAACACAGCATGTGAAACAAATCAATACTGTAATCACCAATGCAACCTATCAAACCCAACTCCAGGGTCAATCAATACTGTATCTTCCCAGATGACAACTGGGGAACAGAAGCTTTTAATACCTTTCCAAGATAAATCTCTTCCTTTACAATGTGAGACACAATTTTCCAGTATGTTCTGTAGTAAGGGGAGGATTTTCCTAGAAATTAGCCAGATCTTAGATTAAAGCAGCCAAAGCTTTCTACATTTAGGAGACCTTCCACACACCTTTCAACTCCGAGATCCCATTTATTTTTAGCAGTAACCCTTCCTGTTCCTGTACGACACACCAAGCAATGCAAACCCTCCAATTTTGCCACTTCAGGAGAGCAGATCATTTCATGACTGAATAATATCTGCCAAATTAAACACTTAATAGCCCAGAAACTCTTCTATACCACCATCCAACTGTGGTTTCAGGGACCAATTTATGTAAATCACAGATACCGGTGTGGTAAGGTTCGCTTTATGTGATCATGGTCTATATATGTACTTCTTCTGGGAATGAAACCCATCTGTCTTAGCACTGTGCAATGATTAATAGGTTTTTATCCCTTACTACCTCCATGATGCAGTGGGCTATTAGACCCCTTTGACAGAACTGAGACACAGGGAGATTAAGGGTCTAGCCTACATGGATAGGTGCAGGCAGACACATGCTCCCCTGCCTGCGCTGGCTGGATGTGGATCTGTTTGGGCTTGGACGCCATGAACAGGCTGCTGCGCTTGGGCCATGCTCAGCTGCTCGGCAGAGCCTTTTCCCTGGCACAGCACCGTGCCAATGGCTCCCAGGCAGGAGCTGTGTCATGAGCAGCCAGCCAGCGAGCAGAGGGCACAGGTCTGTCTGCAGCCAGCCGTGGGGACGCCTTTGTAGGGACGGGGGCTGCCTGAGGGCACAGGTGTGTCTGCAGCTGTGGGGACACCTTTGCAGGGACATGGATCCTGATCAGGGACATGCCCTCAGCGAGGGCACCCAGCCATTAGCAGAGGAGGGGTGAACTTGACTGGAGCCTGAACAGCCAATTCACAAGATCCTCAGGACACAAGGGAATGGCCTGAATTTGTGTCAGGGGAGGTTTAGGGTAGATAATAGAAAAAGGTTCTTCACCCAGAGAGTGGTTGGCCATGAGAACAGGCTCCTCAGGGAAGTAGTCGAAGCTCCAAGTCTGACAGAGTTCAAGAAGCATTTGGACAATGCTCTAAGGCACATGGAGGGATCCCTGGGGATGGTCCTGTGCAGGGCCGGGAGATGGACTCGATCATCCTGATGGGTCTCTTCCAACCCAGCATATTCTGTGATTCTATGACTGTTCCTATCCTTCACCTGATAAACTAACAAATTAGGCACACTGACTGCAAGGCAGCACCTCAGAGAAGAGGAGGAAGAGAGAATCTTTAGAGGGTGCTCCTTCACTCCCAGGGTTGGGAACAGGGCCCAGGAAATCAGGGGGATCAGCCATTGGAGCACAGCAAATTATGCACATGTTTGCAGCAGGGGATCTTCCATTTCACTGCTTTTCATTTTAGTAGAAAAGCCCTTCTGGCAGCTACAGGAATATATCATAGCTGTGAATGACTGCTATTATTGCCCACGTTAAATACACAGTAAGAAAAATAAACAACATATTTCTCTCTATTTAGGATGGCTCAGGTTGAGATTAATTTTGTATACATCCTAAAACACACCTGCAAATGTCTAGTCATGATTCTGGCACACACCCCAATCATCAAAGCTTGTGCCTTGTGGAGGTCTCCCCTTCAGAGAGTCAAGAGGCACACGAAGGGCATGAACTACATATCAGATACAAACCTGTTTATAATAGCTCTCATTAGAAAAGGAGAACGGAGCACCCTTGGAAAGAAGCAACCGAAAGATTAGTTCTTTGATTAATTGATTTTCAGGCCATTAAAGACCATTTTGGTCCTTTCACTCATTCTTCTGTGTGAAAAGTCAGGGGATTTTCCCAGAGATTGCCAGGGCTCCGCTGGAGATGATGAGATGTCTGTGGGGACAACCATCTGCCCAAGCACTGCCAGGCTCCAGATCAGTGCCTCAGTCTAGCGAGGGCCAAATTTCACAGCCTGCAGGCATTTCATTTTCCATTTGGCATCCTGCTGATTTCATCAGAAGTGTTAACTGAGAAAAGACTGCACATGGACCCTGAACCAGAATCTGGAATAGACAGCAATTTTTTAAAAAGCATTTCCCTCAGCCTCTTAAACAGCATGTCAAGTGCTGCAGTTCCCTCTGCCCCTGAGACATTGTACCAAAACTCCTTTTCCTCAGGAAGCCTTTCCAAGCCTCTGATGTGCATATTTTATAGAGAGAATCCTAAAATGAAGATGACAGTCTTGTGCACTACTCTATTTCTTAACATTTTTTCTCTCTTCTTTAACTTTCCACTTCAGCAAGCGAAGTTTAACAGAATCAATTTCTCTATGTGCTCAGTAAAATTCTCAGCGGGAGACAGTGCTCCACGGGCTTCTTTTAGTTTTTTATTGCCTGCCTCCTGCATATGTTAAGAGATGTGCTACCAGCTTAGAAAACAATTAATCCTATTACTGTTTGGATCATGCATGTTGCAGAAGCAGTAACAGCACCAAGGTTAACTTTGCAGAAAGACACAAATAAAAAATTTAGTTCCAGGTTGTGGAAATACTTCACCTCATGCACAGCAGTGTTGCTGATATTTTGACTTCCCAAAGTTTGGATGTATGGATACACAAAACATGACGTATTTGGGTTACACTCACCTGCCAGACTATCAGCTACAAGCAGGAGCTCCAACATCCTCTCCCTGGAGAAGCCCTCCCTGAACTGAGCACATTCCTGCTACCCATTATTATTCTAACTCATCTACAGTGGTTAACAGTAGTATTCTTTCCTACACTCAGTCATTTTGAATCCAAGTGTCTTTCACTTCCACTGACCTGTTAACAGAAAAAATTGTTCTGTATGTGGAGATGAAGACAGGTCTCAGCGTGACAATTTGGATGACATAGGTCTGCCTGAGCTCACCCTGACCAAACCTGTTGGTGCTGCCTCAGCTACTGCCTTCCAGGGGACATAAACAAGATCTCAAGCCCCGGGGCCAGGCAAGATCCCTAAACACTTTGCACTCAGGCAGAGGCATTAGCAGCATACTGTGGCCGAGTTCCACACTGCTGTCAGAGAGCTGACCATTCACCAGCCACACAATACACAGGGCACCTGCACCCGAAAGACAGCTTGCTTTGAAAGATAAAATCTGCGTTCAAAGCACAAGAGTCATCAAACTCTGAGGAGGGAATGCTGTTGTACAGCTGCCACAGACTCAGCACAGAACTATGAGAGACACCTGTGTGTGTTGCCAGCAGTGTCAGCAAATGACATCCCTGCCCCAGAGAAAGACAAACATCAAGTGTTTGGTGGACATGTTAGGCAAAGACCCGGCTCTTGCTCCTCTGGTGTATTGTGCTTTCAAGTCTGCAGAGATGATTGCGACTGTGACCATTTTTCACTCAGTCTCACTAAATCAATTTATCTGCAGGTTAAATCAATTCATCTCTTTTTGTCATAATTTCTAAATCTAGAAAATAGGGATAGAATCAGTAGCCTTCCTCTTCAGCAAAGCCTTTTGGGAACATGATGAGCATGATATGAGAACTCAAGTTTATTATACAGTGGCAGTTATATTATGCCGCAACTCTAACTCCAAATGAAGGCAGTGGTGCTGTGAAAAGTTTCAGAAATCACAATTTTGTACTCAATCAAGAAAAAACGATATATCAAATGTGGGAATCCCTTTCCCCTCTTGGGCTCCACAGCACAGGTTCTGCCTGTGGATTCCTGTACAACACAGCAGCAAGTTCCTCCAGCTCCCTCCAGGAGCAACAACCTGTCTGGGCAAAAGGACACCTGTGGGCACTCCAGCTCCAGCTGAGGGACCCTGTGACAGCCCATGGTGTGACGGCCAGAAAAAAATCAAATGTCTTTGTCAAATTTGTCTGACTTAAAGCCAATTCACATTGAACTTTCCCAGCAGAAAACCTCATATTCCCCTTTGGCCTCTTACAGTGAGAAACCAGTGTACAGAACACCTTCCATCTGCTCTGGCCCAGGCTGTCACAACCCCTGTACATATCTGGGCATCCAAATTTCATTAATGTGTCTGCCTTTCTCTGACCCTCAAGCCCAGGACATTTCTCTTTCTTTTGCCTGCTTGTTGGGGTGGCAATTGCTCCTGCTAGAATTTTATGGCATGCGGCAGATGATGACACCATTCAGTCCTGGTACTTGTCAGGCTGACAGAGGCCTTACATCTAAGCACTCAGCACTGATCTCTGGCAGGTCAGCTACTGCTGGTTCTTATCTGTCAGATGCTGGTTCTGACAGGGCAAGGCTGTGGCTCCAGACACGCTGAGCCACCTGAGGTTGACGTGCTGCTGTAAAACCTTTGTTCTCAGATAACAAGTTTGCTGCCACCACTACCTCTATACCAGGGACAAAAAAAAAAAAAACCACCAAAAAAAACCCCACAAAAAAACCCCAAACCACAAACAAACAAAAAAACACCTGACAACCCATCCACACTCCAAATCCTCTCCTTCCTGCAAGAGAAGTGAGTTATTCCTGTGCAGTCCAGCATGTCTCTGAAGGAGACTCCTGGGCTGTAGTTTCCTGGGTAAAAGCACTGCTCTATTTTCTGATTGCTGCTCTCACGTCAGGATTATTTAAAATTTCCTGGGCAGACTAGTACCCCTCTTGCACACCCTTCCTGCTCTGGGCAGAATCACAAGTATTCTCTCTGATATTCTTCACTCTCTCTCTCTCTCTATTCCCTCAACCTACCTCCTGCTGTTCTGCCCATGTTTGTAAAGAGCTTTTTTCCCCAGCTCTCAGTCCCTTGGGAGCAGGGAATTCAGCAGCCCTTCAGCTGTCAGGAACACCAGTGACACACATTCTGCCACTCACTCACACAGCCCAAAAGAGAGCCTGACCCCCCATAACTGGAGGCTTCCCCTCTCCCTGCACATAAGGCAGGGGTAAGCAGCTTCTCCCTTGCAGCTCAGGCTCCAGGGGAAATGTTTTCAGTACTAAAACCTAATTCTGTCTAAACATCAGAAGCCAGCAAGCAGTGAAACAGAAATTTAAAAATAATGAAACAGCTTGGTAACACAATTCTCCACCCTGAAGTCCTCCAAAACAGCAATTCACTGCTTGAATTACAGACAGAAGTGATTGCTGAGCAAATCTGACCACTGCCACCAGAAAGGGAAATAGAGCCTCTCTCTAGTTTTACCTTCAGCCCCTGACAGCGGCAAAAAATTCAGGTGAACAAGGGGAAAAAGCAATACAGGACAGCAAAGGGGAAGATCACCCCACTAGGAACATCATTGCCCTAATTCTGCCTTAGTTTAAGCTTCACTTCTGGGCATTTGTGATTTTTTGGCTCTCTTTAATAATTGCTAATATTTACAAGTCTCCTGACGATTTTATTTATCAGTAAATTCTATACATAGCTCTTATCCAAAGTGAAAAGATTATTAAAGTCAATAGGAGTTTTTCTATGGGCTTTTAATCTTATTCCCTAATTGCAAATAAATCAATCTGTCCAAGCCAATTTCAACAAAGCACCACCAGAACATTTACAGGACAGTTTTACTTGAGAATTTCTATTGTGTACATCTCTGCTGTGCTGACAAAACATCAGACATGAAATGAGTTTCCCTTAGTAATGGATTGCTCTAGATAACACAACATTTTACTTCTACTTTGACAGGACCAGGACCAAACTCTACAACAAACCTTACAAACCAGCAGCTGATACAGGAAGCCAACACCATCAACAGACATGCTTTCACTGCTTGGGAGGCCTGAATTTGGCCAAGCATTTTCACATCCATCAAATAGAGTGGCCTGTCCCTGCTGCTGCTCCCTGTAAAGCTGATTCTCCACCCACAGTTGTGTACATCACCTTATGAGGAATATCTTCCATTTATCCGTGGAGCTTTACTAGCTCTGTTACAGGGACTTCTGCCACCCTGTGAAACCCGCCTGGCACCAAGCTCCCACTGATGATTTTCTGGGTGGGTTACTACAGATAGAAGAATACTGCCAATATTCAGTGCAACTTTCAAAGCATTATTAAAGCAGTATTTTTTATATTATTACCTAGGTCTAATACTGTTTTGAATTTGCAGTTTTGGAGTTCATTTTAAAGCACTTAATTATACTTTGAGACGAAATAGTCTCATAGTACAAGTCATTTTCTCAAGTACACTTGAAGAAAGGATAGTCCATGGCTCAGTAAATACAACAGTCTGAAAAGTTATGAGCTATCAGACTAAGCTGAATTGACTTACTGATATTACCTGCAATGAATGAGTTTTAGATAGCCTCTCATAAATAGGCAGCTACAGAGCCTATGATTTTATGGATGTCTTGTACTTATCAATATATATGAGAAATGATGCTGTCAGGCTTTCCAGGGGATACTAGGTGAACCACACCACTGTCAATTTAATTTTTATGATTAAATATTTGGTGCTGTTAAAGGTTATTTAACATTTAATATAGCTGCTCTTCTACATAGCTGATAACTGTCATCTTTACATAATGCTGAAGCTGAAAATGGATGGGGAAGGCATATTTTTTAGAAGATACCAATTTTTTTTTCCAATTTACTGTTAGATGTGTTCCAGTAATAGAATAATATTAGGTGAGTTTAAAAGGTTTTCAATATTCAGATGTACAAAAATTTAGTTTTAATGACAGCTGCAGCTGAGCTCAACATTTGATACAGAAGTTGCTGAACTTTCCTCTGTGGGAGAAAAACCTCCCCCAGGTTGTGTTGGGGGATGGCAGCTCATCCCACAGCGGGATCTTTAGGGCTCGTATCCAGGCTTATCAGTTTTTATATCTTTAAGAGAGATGTCATCAATTTAAACATCACATTCCTGTTTGATTTTTTTTTTTCTTGTTAAGGTTAGTGTAGCTGAGAGGAATGAAGATGATACTATTTTTATGTGTTTTGCAAAAACCACACTGTACAGTGACAGAATTCTGCCTGGGCAGGCACATGGTCCACACACAACCACCCAATACTTAAAGAGTTTAGAGAAAAATATAACTGTCCCCAGGCTCTACTCAGCTCTTGGTAAGACAATTCGCATGTGTAAAAGTGGGTACACAGGCATAGTTTCCAGAGCTCTTGCATACAACAGCACACACACACAGAGGAAAAAAAAAAAAAAGGTGCGCAAGTAAAAGATGGCAATTCTTAAATCCAAAGAAACTATCAGTAAATAGCACAGACTTAATGGAAAGATTTGGTGCTTACATCACTCTCCACTATTTTGTTTTCTTTCAACAGCTGAGCATGTTAGCTCCAAAGCTATTCTTTGTTTCTTCTGCACCCATACATCAAAAAGCTGCAATTTTAAAAACACCCAGAGGCAGAAAATGTTTCTGTAATTAAAAATAAAACCAAAATGTATAAACAAAACCAACCACACAACTAGAGCACAGAACAGGTCAGTTCAGGTCTTGATCCCAATTACATTTTCTGTCAAGTGTATCCCTTTGTGGAACTGAGACTGTATTTTCTTCAGTAACACTTACTACAGTACACTTACAAAGAAATCTTTATTGCTTTTCAGTGATGAAATTATATTTTTCTGTAATAAAAGCCTTTATGTGGACTTCCCTTACTGAAGCACTAAAGTAAAAGTCCAAGCCTTTCTAATCTCCAAAAGGTATCACCCAATTTTGCCTCAGTTTAGGGTCTTTGATATCCTGTGTCCAGGGTCCTGGCTCAGGTCCCACTAGCTGGTTTTGGGCTTCACCAAGGCATCCCAAAGACAGCCACAAGTCATTGTTTTGCAGGCTGCAATGTCTTTCATGTAACAACACTCATTAATTGTGATGATGCCCCTAAACAACAGAGAAACCAGAGCAAACTATCACTTATCACTGACGCCGCTTCTCAGCGACATTAAAAATGCTCCTGGGGGCCATTGTAGAAAAACACACGAACAACAGAGCACCAATGCACTGAGGGTCAGTGCTAAGAGCCCTGGGCATCAACTGCTCCTGCAGAAACAGGGACAACCCTGTTCAACCATTGTGCTGCCCACACAGACACGTTTTGCCTGGTGCAATGCAAGGAGGGCGGATGTGCTGGGCAGGAACTGCTGCACAGCCCTTCCTGCTCAAGCAAGTGCCTGCCCAGTGCAGCTGTGGTCCTGTGCATGCTGATCAGGCTGGTTTCATGCACACCACACTTCCAAGCTCTATTTCACAGCCATGAGAATTAATAATGTAAATTAAAACATCAAGCCGAGAAGGTGGTGCAAGCACATATGCATGAGTTTGGGCCCAAAGCATCAGCTTTGAGTAATGCTGTCTCACAGATGGGGGAGTGCTCATCGGTTCATCTCCTTTGACACAAAACACTTAAAGAAATCAAAATTTAACTACTCTGAACTGCAATGATCATGTGTAACCCCTTCATATATAATTTTAGAGTCAAGCAGTCTCTGAACTTTTGGATCATTGAATTAAGTATTTTTTGGGGGGAAGCATTTTTCAAATGAAAGCTCTAATATGCTTAGTGCTCCCATTCAGTGCAGCAGAGCAAATTCAGATATTAAATTAAATAGACACGGTTTCAGATATTCAAATTAAGTTTCTACATCCCTTAGTGAAGTATATTTCATTATTTCAGGTCAAACCTGCAAAACAAATAGGGCAGAAATATAGATTTCCATATTATAAAAAGAAATGAGAAATTTTTAGCAAATATTCTCCAACACTTGAAAGGCCTCTTCTATCTCTTTGCAACAGAAGTAGGAAGGGCAGAAAATTATGACACAGTAATTATTATGATGGATGTTGAGCCAGTCCTTTATATTAGATACACTGCTTGTGCAGGAACCAGCACTACAGATTGCATACTTCACTAAGCAGGACACTAAAGATTATAATGGGCAATACAGATTAACAACATTAGGTTAAAGCAGGATAATTCTTCTTCTTTCTCATTTCTATTCCTTTCTGATGGAACAGCTTCTGCTTCACATTTCTGTGCTCCTTGCTCCCAAGCCTTAATCTACACATCAAGCAGGCATTTTTCCATTTCAGCAGGTACAAATCTTCAGTAACTGGATGGAAATTTATAAAATTGCACTGGTGTTAAATTCAGCCATGACTTAACCTGTCTGTTCTGAATTAAAGGTGATGATGTGTTTGCTTTTGCCATCTCATGCAAACAGCAGGAAAGATTAATCTTATTCAAGAGCAGCACAAGAATTTAAGAGAAAGACTTGTCTTGGCACTGTATAAATAATTAGCTTGGTGTTATTAAAGGGCTGATTTATAATTTTAGCAGCTATTTCAGTGTCTATGAAACCAGAGCAACGTAACACTTGTAACATAGGTAAGAGTTGAACACTGTCCTATGAACATCCCTCGGATTTGGGGTTGCCACCGAGAAAAAGCCAAACTGTGCTTCAGTAATGATTCTCCCCTGATGTAGCCTCACTCCTGATGTTCAAGGGGAATCAGCTAAATACCTTGGAGAGTTCTAACTCAGATCTTTGTCCCAGCATCACCGGCACCAACTCACTCTGAGTCCTCAGCCTGCATGCAGCCTTGGCAGCCCTGCAGAGCTGCAGCAGCCAGAGCTGAGCAGGGGTTACCAGCACACAGCACCTACCCAGCCCCTCTTCTCCTTGGCCCTGGGTCAGTACAGCTGCACTGTGAGTATTCTCCAAGTGAGTTAACAAGCTTGAAGATAAATTAGCCTGCAGATTCATGGTGACACCAGGGACAGCAAAGCAGATGTGGCTTTCATTCCTTTGGTCCTAATTCATTCCCTTGTCTGGTGACTCAGCATTTTAGGAGCTAAACTTTCCCCAGGAAAGGTCTAAGGTGTCATAGGTGCTGGATGGGTACAGCTCCTACCTATTTCTAGCCAGTCACAGGGACACTGAGCAGCACTGCTCTCCTTTCCACAATAATGGATAATGCAGCAACTACACTTAGCTTTTAAGCCTTATGTTACAGCCACTCTCTGTCATGACCAACACATAAAAAAAGATACAGAAGTCCTCAGCACATCCCACATTCATTCCCAGCCACACAAAACTGTTCACACAATGGCAAACTGCTTGGTATTTTATTGTGCTAAGCAATTGCCCATGCCTCTCTCCACAGGTCATTCCAGGCAGAGTATGGAGGAAGCCAGAACACAGCTTGGGTTCTTAATGAATTTTTGCACTCTCTTGTGCATCCTCAGGGAGTCCTGTGCCTGGGATGCCAAGGTTCCCTTGCTCAGCAGGATGTAGCTCCTGGCAGGGCTTCCAGCCCTTTGCATTCCCACTGCTTGCTCTACACTGACTCCTGAGGGACCACTTTGCCATGTCTCAGTGACCCCTCCCAGCATGTACAAGACCAAATTCCAGTCTGGCTCATGAGGACAGCCCTTAAATGTTTAATGTTAGCAGCAGTGGAGAGATGCTGTAAACATTCCTGTAATTGTTCCACTTTAAAAAATTAATTTTGTGTGAAACAGCAAAGGAAGTTCGCACTCTACTTTGTGGCTCAGGAGTGCTTGCAAGGCCTAAGAGGTAAAATCAGAGGGAAGGCACTGTCTTGGCAGCACTTCTCTTTCAGCATGATTTGGAGGGCAAATGTGCCTGTCCCCAACTGTGTGCAAGGTGCTGCCCTCAGCCAGAGCCATTGGGTAAGGAAAGAGGGCTACACTGAGCCTCTGGAGCAGCTTACAGGCCTTTCCTGTTTCTCCTGTGCTCAGCTCAGTGCTGCAAGGATGGACAGAAAGGCAACAAACATCTGCAGAAGGGGAAAAATGAAGCATGAGCATAAAAAAGGGAACTCTGTGACTCAGGTGACAAAGACTGAAAGGACTGGAGATTACTTGTGCTGTGCCTTATCAGTCCTAAGGACTGGTGATAGCAGAGATAATACAGAAGCAAGCTTACTGTGAATTTATGAATTGGTAAGTCACTTTGTTGTAACAGCCCTCAGTAAATCACTGTTTGTTCCTGCATTTCTGTAATGCCTTCTGTTATGCATTCCCTACCTGCTCTCTGACTTTATCTCTGTTTGCTTCTTATTTGTCAGACAAAGAATTCAAGATTTCTCCTAAATCACCTTAGTAAAAGTGACATTTTCACTCCTCTTGGTTCGTAGAAAAATGAGTGGGAAAGTGGTTCATTGTTTCAAGCCCTCATTCATCTTGCTGCAATTTCTGCAGAGTTGGGTTAGTCATTTTCTTACATAGAAAACAGGTTGGCACCACTGGTCCTCTGGGTCAGAGGTGAGGAATGGCTCAGTGGGCACAGCCTGAACACAAATACATTGCTCAGCTCCTGGCTCTGCTGATCAGTTTTTGGTAAAGACACAGAGCCGCCTCCCTCCGCTCACAGCTATTGAGCAGTGAAGGCATTTCCCAGCCAGTCAGTATTTCAGCTCCTGTCCTTCCAGGGAGAGCATTACCTATTTACAGTAGGACTTTCTACTCCTGTGAATGCATACACTTTGATCCTGTCCAGCTTGGAGCACCTCAGTGCTATCAACCAGAGGCTTGAATATCCAGGATATACCAGCCTGGAGTGGGTATTACCTGATTGTTCTGTTTATTTTGGTATGCAAGTTTTCCCCATGGTATTATCAGCATGACATGGAAGAGTTTTCTTGCTTATAGGGGGTTATGCTATATCCCTTTTCCATCCTTTGAACATTGGCAGTATCGTCTATATCTCTGTAGAAAACCACCTATCCTCTTCATTAAAGAGTTTGTGCTGAGTTCCCATTCATTCCCTATGTGTGCCTGTCACTTTCTCTTATTATTTACGCAAGAAAATAATTTGTCCTGTCAAAAGTTCTGTTGCTTCTTTAATAAGGAGTAATTACTTATGGAAATAAACAATCTCTCTATTTTCCTCCAGGCACAGAGATGGATTGGTTTATACTTTATCTGCATCTACTAGATTGTTGCCTGCACGTGTGCAAAGGAGCAGATGTGTGTGCAAAAGCAAGGGAAAGAAGGAAATTAATGAGGAAAACACTGCTTAAAGAAATCAGATTTGCATTTAGATTGATTTCTGTCCTGAAGCCAGATTAGTGTAACTTGAGTAAGACCAAGGTTGCCAGAAGTGACTTAGGAGGTTGCACACACAATCTGAGGCAATCCCACGGCTTCCACAACCACAAAAAAACCCTAGCAAACAAAAAATTCTTTAATTTAAAAAAAAATGCTCTGATCATTGTTGTTACAACCCAAAATACTCTGTTCAAAGGACATTATTCAAACTTCACACTAGCCGAGTTTGTGAAGTGTACAAAGAATAATCTCGCAAACCCAAAGCATTGCTTTGAAAGGAAAGAACTAGTCACATCGATCAGGCATGTGCAGTCTTCCCAAACATAAATCAGTTCTGATATCTCACAGAGAAATTAAAGAATTAAACAGTCCCAATTAAAAGGAGTAGGATATTTTGTAAGGCAATATTATGCATGCCATATTATGATTTATTATTGACACAGCACAAAAGAAATAACAAGTTCCAACATCCCCTCAATTTCTAAAATGGAATTTTAACTTACACTTCCAAGAAAGTTTCAGAAAACTTTTGTTGGACCAAATAGGAAGGAACACACACACTGCAATTAAAGCATTTTCTGAAAAATAAACTCACAAGATCAATTCACTGCTACTTCCTATATAGCAGGAATTCAATAACAGCCATAGTCCAGTCTTGCCTGGTGTAATATATCAAAGAAAATGCTCTGGCTTTTAGCAATCATTGTCTTCAAGCTGTTTTTCCCCTCGGAGGTTATTAAACCTTCAGGCACTATTAAGTCTCTTACAATGACCCTTTTGTTGTCAGAGGATGGGGCATTCCATAAGGAAATGTAATACTGAGCATGAGTAGTCATATTCTTCAACTACAGGTCAAGAATATTCAAGAGAATTTGTAATTTAAGCTGCTGAAGAAAAGAATAATTAAGTGGCCCAAGGATTCTTGTACTGCTGCAGAAAAAGGCCTTTTCTTGTTGGATTTCCTGGTTTTCATCCCCACTTGCTGCAGGGATTAGGGTAAGCTCTTTTCATTTACAAGCAGAGTTGCTCAGGAAAAGAGGAGCTTTCTTTCCTTTTCTTAGATAAAAGCCCCAGCTTTGTACACTTTTAAACAGAATTCAAAAGAAAACACCTCCCAGATTTCTCCACACAAGAAGCATCCAGAACACCTTTGGCTCTCCTCTCCAAGACATGTTTCAAATATTCCCTACTTTTTGGTAAAAAAGTTGAATGATATAAGTAAACTATACTAAAGTAATGAATAGTAATAAATACATCCTGCAGCTGGGTGTGGGAACATCAGACAGCTCTTGAAGAAGAGTTGGTAGTGATGGCGAGCTAGGGTATCAGCAAGACCAAGAGGGTCAGGAGGGAAGTCCAAGAGGCAAAACTAAACCTACAAGGAGACAGGATGCTGGAGGCCCCAGAAAAGCTGGTTGTCCTAGATGCAAGATCAGAGAGAGCAAACAGTCAACATGTAGTTGAGAAAAATACTTGCAATGAAAGTATTTATTCTAGAAAATTCCTCTGAGCTGAAATGGCAAACATGCGTAGGAAGATCAGCAATAGTCTTTACAATATAACTGAGTGATGCCACTAGGAAGATTAGAGCTGCAGTAATGTTTAACTCTAAAAACAAGAGCTGCCTAAAAATGATTATTAGGAAACTAAGAAATTGCAGATGAAAAGGCAAGGCATTTACGGGAGGCATGGGAACTATTTAGTAAATCATAGGAGATGTTCAGAAGAAATACTTGCTATTTATTATTTCAAAATATTAAATATATTGGAGATATGATCAAACAGGATTAAAAAAAAACGAACAGGCTAATAAGAGGTCCTTGTTTAAAAGTTCAACTCAGAAATATTAGATAGAAAGTTTAAGAAGGTAGGCAAAAATGCATCAAATGAACAAATACAAATCAACATGCCAAAGACACAAGAAGTAAACAGCAAAAAATTTTTCAATCCACAACTCAGAAAGTAATCCTACCAAAAAATTTGCAGGGCTGATAAGAAATTGAGCTATAAAGAAAGACTGAAAGAAGATAAAATCATTCCAAAAAATTAAAAAAAAAAAAAAAAAGGAGGGAGAAAAATCTAGCCATAACTGCATTCTTTGCATCAGCTTTCTTGATGGAAGAGATTAAGGATGTTCTGATATCAGAGTGGGGTTTTGTGAGGTTTTGTCGGGTTTGTTTTTTTTTTACTTTTCTGCACAGGAAATTGTGTCAAACTGAAATGTCAGTAAGAGACATTTCAGAATAAATGAATAAAATTACTAGTAACAAGTTACCGGCGCCAACACAGAACTGGATGTGAAATTGCCAAAGTGCTTACTGTGGCACGTACACTATAGTTTATGTTCACTTCAGTATTAAAGACAGGAAAAAATGAAAAAAATGACAGCAATTTTTAACAGGCTTTTCAGAAGACTGAAAGAGCTAGGTCCATTTAATCTGACTGGTTGGCTAAAACTGCAACAAAGAAAAGAATCAGCAAGCACTTAAATAAATGCAATGCTGTGAGAATGCACCAACAGGGCTCTTGAAAGACCTCTTGGCTCACAAGTGAACTGGAAGAATGACCAAGGTGAACTATTTTACCCCCACTTCGGAAAGCTGATCCAAATATGGGTCACATTCCTTATGAAAAGCTCTTCAAGAGCTTTAGATGTCCTGTGATGAGACATGGTGATATTCTGAGCCCACTAACAGGGCCAGAGGCAGCACACCCAGCATAGGAATGAGCTATCTGTCCCACAGGATCTGCTCACTGCACTCACAGGTGATAGGAAAATTGATGGGAATCCTCAAGCAACCAACTTTACTGAATGTACAAAACTGGCCCAGATACCTCACAGACAATTTAGGTTCTGAGTATCTCACACATATAACAATGGGGTGATAAAATGGCAGATGAAACTCAATGTTAAGACAGGAAAGTCTTTAAGAGGAAACATAAGCATATCTACATACATATATTGGTTATCTCCAACTCACCATTCTGAAATGTCTTTGCCATTCAGTACAGGAAAAATGAAAGGATAAATCAAATTCTTCTGATTTGGAAAAAAAAAAATTCAATTTGTGTGTGTTCGTCATCCAGATCACACAGCAAAGGAAACATGGAAAACAGCCTGTCAAAATGAAGATACAAACTCTTCCTTAGAAGTTAAAGTGAACCAGATTCTACTATGGTTTAGTCTAAATTAAACTCCAAGAATCCACCAACACTGAACTATGCCAACCAGGTTCTTCAGCTGCTTCATAAAGCAAGCACCAGCTCTCTCTTTGCTCTGGAGAAATCACAGCCTCCATTGTACAGCCTTTTCAATCTCACCCCTGGCTCTGTTTTGTAATGTATCACCAGGCTTGTTTGAGAGACTCAGTCATGTTTGGTGTCTCCAGCTTGTGATTTTTCCTTCACTTTGTACAAGTCACTTCCAGAGTAATTCTCTTATGTGAGCAGGGAGTCAAAAACCACAGAACAAAGTCTAGTGAGCTCCCAAGGACCAGGATGCATATGGAGGAGCAGGGGTACTGTACAACCCTGCTGGAAAATCTGCTAATCTTGATGATCTCTAAGGACAATGATCAAATTGAATAGCAAACCTAGAATACACGAGCATAATTCAGTCTTGAGATTTGTATCACAGCCTTTCCAACAGCACTGGAATTTAAGTACTATTTTGAGTGCCCTAGCTCAATTCACTGAAGGGAACTTCAAAACCAGCCTTTCAAAAGTTCCTGAGTTCTTTGCAATGGTCTGCAATCCATAGCAAAACCAAGATATATTACCTTAAAAATAACCTCATAAATGATTTCCCAGAAGTTAGGAAAGATGAGGAACAGTCCAGGCAAACTGTTCCCTTTTAGTCTCTTCTAGATGCAAAAGCAGAAGCACAAACCTTTCCATTTGCATTTTCAGAGTTTTCAAGCTGTACAAGTTGTGCTATATTACACAGTCTTGCTGAAATCCTCCTAATTCAAGTGGCAAGTAATAATGAATGTATGCTGAAGTTTTAACTCAGTTTGAATTAAGCACCTCTTCATCTTTTACCATTAATTATGTTTTTCACTGACTGTCAGCTTTGTGTCAAATTCTTACGGGTTATTTTTTTTTCATTACATCATGAATTGTCTAAATTGTTACAGGTTGTTTTTTGTTACAACATGAATCGTCTAAAAATTCTCTATTTTTTGTGTCAAATTTTGTGTCAAGTTGTTACAGGTTATTTGTGTCGAACTGTTACAGGGTTTTTTTGTTACATCATGAATTGTGAAAAAAGCAGATAAATATGAGGTCTGTGGAATTATATTTCCCAAAAATACAGCATGTTAGTCTAATTTAATATTTTGTCTCAGCTAATTTCATTTCAAAATGGAAAAATCTTTTATTGCTCTGAGATTTGAAAGATTTCTACCCTCCTCCTGTGTACAGGGATTGTTTTTGCAAAAAGGAAAATCTGTTCTTAAATAGCAGCTGTAGAAATCCACTCCTTTCAGTAATGAGCTTAACTTGTTTGTTTCCCTCCTTCCTAGGACTTCAAGGTACACCTCTTGACCCCAAGTCTTGACTTTCACCCTGTGCTGTCTGTGTGGAAGTGATCAATGAAAAACATGTTAAGGAGATGGAAGGGACTTGTCTTGCTCAACCTGAAATACTTGTTGGGGGATTTCTGCAAAATTCATTTTGGATTGATCCAAAGCATTTCATTTGATGAAAAGAAAATAATCCTAGCTTCACTATATGGATTATTTCATTTATTTTTTTTTTTAACCTTGAAATTCAGGTCACACTTTTTCACAAGAAATGCTTTTTGTAGCAACAGGTTGAAAAGCTTTTCTTGATGCAGTGTGGCTGTACAATGCCAAAGTGAAATGTTTCATTTAATTACTGTGGGGAAGAGTACATGAGGATGCTGCACCGGGGTGAGGCTTGGGCCACATCACAGGTCTGAGCCTCCATCATGGGCTTGGCAGTACTGCAGGAGGAGAAAGAGCTTCAGCCACCTGTGAAAGAGAGCTTTGACATATTCTACATTTCTGTTCCTGTTTTATTTTGAGTTACTGAGAGAACTCCATCTAAATTTGTAAATGGCATACATCACACCATCAAAATCTTCATTTCTCAGCATACACACACTTCACCAAAATAGCACCAGTTCCTTCCAAACCTTCTGGACACAGGAACAGGGCACACCTGAAACAAGTTTTCACTCCATAGTTTTGCGTCCCAGTGACCCCCCACTCCTCCCCAGGCACTCTGCTCAGCAGTGTTTTCCTGGGACTCTTCCCTGCTAGACCTTGGAGTGTGCTCCCAGAGGACTTGGACAACCACAGTTCTCAGCTGCCTGAGCTTACCCACGTATTTCCATCCATGAAACCTTTCACAAGCTACAACAATTGGAACTACTTCATATACACAGTCCCAAAATTTTATATCCTTCATTGTGTACCACCACAATTACAAATCCCAGGAGACACAGCAGCAGTTCTTACTGACATGCCAAATTGCAGCCAATTCACACAGCATATGAATAATGTTGGAAAATTTAAGTACTATGGGGAAAACCAACCCTTCCTCCAACCCAAACACTGTCCTAATTCTTCAGTAGAAAGCCACATTCTGTGGCAATGATTTGAGTTTATATGTCTCTGTTTCAGTCATTTATACCCAGGCAGCTGTGAATCAAGGAGTTAGATCCCACTTATTCCCTCATGTCTCCAAGTGTTTTAATAAGTAATTTCAGCCAATGAAAGGATCTGATTTTGCATATTTACATATTTTCTACTCTCAGCTCTGACCCCTCTTTTGAATCTGATTTACAAGTGACAGCCCTGCAGAAAGTGCTTTTAACACAGCATAGTAATAAATTATGAAAAAAGAGATTTACAATCTAATCTCCTCATGTGCAGTGATGTGTATTAAATAAATTGTTAACATCTGAAACGTCTGTAAATTTGGTGTATGCCTAAGAAACTGTAATCCATATTATAAACAGCAAAAGTTGTGGGGTTTTTTTCTCAGTCCCACAACTTAGATAAACTGGGAGCAGTCTTATTGTAAGAAAATATTTTCCTAGCATGCTCTTCATTAGTTCAAAGCAGCAACAGTCCACTAAAAAAAAGGGGGGTTTTTTTGTGGATTTTTCTGACTAGTGTCTACTCTTTAGTCATTAGCTAGCAAAACGTTAACTCCTATAAAAATATCTATTTCCTAGGGATAGTTAATTACACTTTATTGAGAAACAATCAGTTGTTTGAGCTACCCACCCCTTTAGAAAATGGAAAGCCGAGATATTCCTTTTTGCAGTGAATATCTATCCAGTAATTACCATATTTACTTTTCGTTTATGGGGGAATAATCTGTTTTAATTAAGCCTAACTGAAGAACTTTTATCAGATGTAATTATCCCTTTCGATAAATATGTCTCTAGTAATTACAGTTAACCATGGGATTTATAGCTCTTAAGTCATTTGGTGGGAAACATAATAAATCTTTAGTAATACATGCTAAATTACTATAAATTAATTCAGATCATTAACATAATAAACAAAATAGGAAAATTTCACTTAATTAGTTTGGGTGGTTAACTCAAAATCCCTTGTAAAGCTTCATAGTAATCAAAATTTTACCAGTATTTTTAGAGATAAATTTTTTGTAACAAATCTGTTTGAATATTTACACAGGAAATTAGATAACTGCTGGAACCCACAACGCACATATTCCTTTCAGAACATAGAGCCTTTAGGAACTGATGTTGGGTAACATTTCAAATGCAGTTAATTGTGCCTCACAGGTTTTTAGGTCTGTACCACTGCATAGTGAAGAACCTGCATGGTGGTAAAGTAAGATTTTAGAAGTAAGGTAGTTCCTCTCTCCTTCCCTTTGCTCATTTTTGTGAGTCCTCAAAAAGGCAGGTAGAGGGAAAGGTAACAGCTGAGCACTCAGTGACCAGGAACAAGGGATTCCACAGGGAAAACCAAGCAGCTTGAGCAGGCAGGGGTAGGTGCCAGCCTGGATTAACCCACTGCATCAGGAGCGATGCACTGGGGGGGGGCAGAGCTGAACTGACAAGCTAAAGGACAATCCTGCAGCCTCTTACCGAGGCACATCCCAACCTGCTCTGTCAGTCCAGCAAGTGCAGCTGTCTCCTTGCAAATAATTCTTATTCCCTGTTCCATGCCCAGACAGCACAAGAACAGTGGGGCAGAGACCTGACATCAGGTATGTGAGGTAGTAGCTCTCAGAAATCCCTTTGCCATCTTCTTGAACTGAACTGTCAGTGTATCCACCAAAGGCTTTCCCAAGTGGATCCTGTTACACAAGCATTGTTCTCCTCCTCTGCATAGACTGGGGAGACAAACTCTACAGAATGTTAGTGTGCTGGCACACAAACAGTTTACAACTCCTGCTGACAAACACACCATTCCAGCAGTGTTTCCACCTCCTGCTAGTTAGAGATAAGTCTTGAGCTTAGTTCAGCCAAGTCAAAACCCATCTCTATATTTATATCAAAACCATTCATCAGATTACATGGTCAAGGTGAGGGATACAGATGAACACAGATGAGCTTTTTAGTCATGAACTTCTGGAGTTTAATCTTCTTAGATAAACTCAGACAAGCAAAGAACTTCCCTGCAGGCAAAATATCTTTCCTAAATAGAGAACAAAGCAATCACCAAAACTTACTATTATAAGAACATTTTAAATCCTTTTTTCCCCAAAGCATTATTGGATCTTTCTGGTGGGAATGCCCCCTTTATTCCATGCTGTCCTACTTTGCTGTGGTGACCTGAGAGGGGCAGGGGATATTTGGCTCAGGCTGTCTAGTTTTTTCTGCTCTTTAAGTTGCAGCCTGTATAGGTGAAGGACACAGGACAGAGCAACTTTCCATGTCCTGGCTTAAGGTCTCAGATAATTCCCCGCATATAAAGAAAAAATGAGAAAACCAGTTTGGGGGATCTGGACTCAATTTTTATGTACCAGTTTTGGTCTTAGCATTTTCCCTACTCCCTCCCTGCCTAGCACCAGTCTTTTGGCTCCTTGTAAGGACCTTTTCTTCTGGTCTCCATGGGCAGTTCTGTTCATAGTGATCCAGAGCCCATAGAGTATTTCCTCTGCCTCTTCTTGCTCCAGTCCCAGGGGGGAAGCAGGCAGGAAGGGCAGAAATCACAAGGTTGTCACAGAAGCTCTCAGGAACACAGGGCAGCAAAAGGAAAAAGAAAGAAAATCAAAGTCATGACTTCAAACAGACCTTTGTTTCACCCAGGAGCCCTGGCAGGACTCAGCAGCCCTTCTCCACACCAATATGGAGGCTGGAGAAATTGGTTAGTTGATAAGCAGTAGTGTTTTAACTGTCCTAAGATAGAAGAGTGCACGACAGACCCCTTAGGGGAGGCAGAACAGATCCTCCCTTCTCTGGAAATGTTCACTTTCAGGGTTCAAACTCTGTGGAAAAAATTCCCTCCTACATCCTACAGAATTACCAGGACTAGAGTGATACAAAGTGTGCACCATGTACAGAGTTGGAGCTCTCCATCTGCAAATGAATGAATTTCACCCTGAACTTAACCTTTTAATGCATCAGAAATTGTCCATTTTCATCCTTTATTTTCTAAAGATGGATGGTACAGATGTTTTATTTTACTTAGTGCTGGGAAACTTGAAATCTTGTTTGTATTTCCAAGCTGCCATGTTAACTTTCCTCCCATTTTTACTTAACTCATTTTTTACCTTAGTCATATTAATGGTTATATAATAATATTAGACAACGTTTGCTAACCATTAACTCCAAAAATAATGGTTGTGCTAAATCAGAGCTAATTAGTGTGTCACAAACTCCAGTCCTAGCACAGGGTGATGACTGAATGAAAAGAATGTAATGTCACTTCACCAAGAATTACATATACAATTTTAGGAGGTATTTTAAATATTTTTCTTAATAGCTGTCAGCAGAAACGATGGGATGTGATTCTTTAGAGAGCATTGCTCTTTACTAAGTACAGGCAAGTGTGTCATCACCAGCCTTACAGTGGCTGCAGAAAACAGATTTAATATTAATTTATGAATAGCTGAACTTTTTCTCTTTAACATCTAACAGTGAATTATGCTCTAAAGCCTTTATATTTCACTGCACATCAGCACGGTTGTCAGGAGCAAAAGATCAGGATAACATAATTCTTATGGCTTGTTCTCACGCACCCCTCATTTACTCCTGAAGCAGCCTGAATCATCCTTAAAGTAAGATACATGGGGTGGCAAAATTTAAATGTGAAAGGAGTTGTGCTTTAAGGGCCATCAGGTTTTTAAAAGCATAACTTCCAGCTGAAGCCGTGGGAGTGGGATTCTCTCAGACAGACACCGAGTCCTTCGCATTCATTTCCAGTGCCCGTGAGCAAAGGAAGGTCAGGCCACTGGCTGTGCCTGTGTACCTGCATCCCAGCTCGCAGCAGGGGCAGGAGGAAAATGCAGATGGCAAAGCCTCCCAAGGCTAAGGATTTTCACCTTTTCAAATCTTCCCTCTAATTCACTTAATGGTATAAAGCAATGTGCAGCTACACCAGCTCCTTGGTGCCCCAGGGGTCACAGAGCAGGCTGCCAAAATAGTTGCTTCTGCCATTGTAACCAACAGATCATAGCATTTTATGGATTCCATACATTTTTAACTCTCCATTGTCTTTGCAAAGTAGAGCTGATAAATCAGATCTCCACACAGACCAGAAAACTACCTGACAGCTTTGGTAGTCTCCACAACCAGACCCCTAAACCCAAATTTCACAACAGTGTAGGCAAAGACACTTAAAACATACTCATGGCACGCTGCAGAATCACAGTATTAACACTAGGTTTCACTTTTAACTTCTTCTTGCTTTTCACACTTATGAAACATCTACAAACATACATAAGATCAGATACCTCTCTACTGCCAGTGAGAAGATGAAGAAAAATCAGGCCCAAAGGATCCATTTATAGAAGATATCTTGGCAGATTTTTTTCTTCTTTTTTCCTTTCAAATGTAAAGTCATCACCAAGGGCTTCACAAGACCAGCAGAAAGTGTGATTCTGTTCACCACACAATGCAGTATCTTGGCAAAGGCCTACCCAGCTTCCTCCCAACACTTCCTGTGCAACATGAGATGAGGAGCAACACTACCAAAAAAACCCCACACACAATTCACTGATGTCACATCAGGCTGAGCTTTTTATATTAACTTTGAGATATGACAGCCCCATTCCCCTTCCTTTCCTTTCTTGATATTCCATCTTTGATCTCCATAAATGACAGCTCCTACCCTGCCATAAGATTTCCAGAAAGCACTGAAATAATCTTAATCTTTAAGCCCTTCAGTGCAAAGGGTTACAAAAAACCCTAAGAGTACATAGCCACAAACTGCCCTTCTGCTGCTTCTATCATGATATGCTTCGACATAAGCACAAAAGAACTTTGATTTTTCTACTACTCAAAGAAAGATATTAAAATGCAAAAATTCATTATCATTTATTTTGAAATGAGCAAAAAGCTGTTAATTACAGGCTCCTGGAAGTCTGGGCATCATTTTAGTATTGCCAGCAAGTGTGGAAGGAGGAGGTTTCAAGCTCTAGTAAGCAGGCTCCAGTTTAGCTGCACTCAAAAATCTAACTTAGACCAAGGTGTGAGGACATCAAATACCTGGTACAATGTTCAAAGACATGTGGGTGCAGCAGGGTAACTTTCACTGCTGAGCTTGTCAGAGGAACTGCATTTCTCTAACATTTCAGAAACCTGAGATCCTTCGATTAGACCCTGCAAGAGAGACTCTTTCACACCTGATGGAGGAGAAGGCTTTGGTTAAGGATCTGACCTCTGGTATTATGATGATTTAGGAGGACAGCAAGTCCTCCACAGGAACATCCACAGGACACTAAATGGGACACTATTCCCTTACGAAGCAGACAAAGGAAGAAAGAAGGTGAAAGCTTTTGTGCAGGACTCTATTATTACCACTACTACCTGGGTGTTCTGTCTGCTCGGACTATCTCTGTGATCTCTCAGGTGTAGTGAAACACTGACTAATACTGGACATCAAATTGGTTAGCCTCGATGATCTTAGCAACTCTCAACACTTCCTGAGCAGTGAAAACTGAACAGGCAGCTGCTCTCTCCTCCCTAGGCTACTTTCTCTGTGACAGTAAGTACATCCAGCACTACTGCTGTATCACCCCTTCAAGTGCTGCTGGTACAAACCATCAATTATAATTTTATAATGCCATAGAGGATGGTTGTTATATGAGGTAATCATGAGACGGTTACAGAACTATGCAAGGAAAGTGAAGCCTCGGGCTGTTACGGTAACTAACAAACCTGTCATTAATTACTGAGAAAAAAGCCTTCTGCCTTTTAAATAATTTATACAGCTGGATCTACAGCAGCAAAAGATTAAACCTAATTAAAATGGAATCTTTAAATTCCAAGGGAAAGGCTGACTTCTGGACTTGGCCACCACCAGCACAGCACAGATAAGGGCCACAGCTAATGGCGAACCTGCCCCCCAGGCTGGCACTTCCAACTCTTCCAACTTTTGCTCTGGGCTGGGATTCCCCTTATGAAATAATTTCAGACAAAGATAAAGACCTGCTAATCTCAGGCTTGCACATTGGATGCCTTGCTTAAGCACTTTATCCTTATGACCAGCATATCTTTGGAAGGGTTTCTTTGTTTTGGTCTTTAAGATTTAGTGAAGGGTAATGTAATCTTCCAACAGGGTTACTGCCCTCCTAGGTGTCAGTTTAATTGGGCTGTGCTGTAGTTCAATTCCTATGTACATTCAAAAAAACCATCTTTGGATGAATTCAATCCATATATATAATATAGCTCCATAATATGCAAAGCAGTGTGCTAATGCACTCCAAACTCATTTGCATTCCTCTTTCATAGGGAGCAGCTTTTATTATACTGTATTTTTAAATGAAGTAAAATGTGGCAAAATATTAATCTCATCATTATGCTTCCTTATAGCATTCCTTGCTGTATCTCCTGTTATGTCTGAAAATAGATCAGTACTGCTCCAGTTTTCTGAACTCCAAAGCTTACTGAGAGGACTCTTTTTTTCCAGTCTGGTGATTCAAGTATTAGGCATCAACAAGTTCTCAGATCAAGTGCTTTCAAAGGTCTTGGACACTTTGGCTTTCCAAAGTTATTCTAGAGTTCTAAAGATATGTCCTTTTAGCATAATATGGAAAAAATCCGCATATACATATATATATACACACACATATATATATACACACAGTCTTACACATGTATACACTGTATGTCCCATCACTGTAACACGACATAACTGTGCCAATCCTCAACCTGTGCAGTCCATCCAATGGGCATCCCAATCAATAGAAATAACTTCTAGCTATGCTGGGGCTTTCGGATGTTTTGGGGTTTTTTAAATTCATTTTAACAGTACTTCAAATCATTCCATTCTATTGTCTCTGGCTAGAAGGCAAGAGACCTTTTCTTCAGCACAGATTGAGGTATTTTTATACATATATACATATACATATATACATATACATTATTTTCAAATGAAAATAGTTGCACCACTATCTCCATTTGTCTGCAGGCTCTAGTGAGTACCTGTGTTGCTTTATCTCTCTGCACAGAGGGACCAAACCACACATTATATATTTCTCACTACTAGAGTGGTTTTCCTTAAAACTACCTACCAGTTAAACTTCATTATAACTTTTCAGTGTTAAGGTTATCTGGAAAATATTATTTGACATTAGCATCCACCCATTATACTAAGCATTCCCTAAACTACACTGGTTAACCTAAACTAACCTCCACATAGTTAATTAGCCTTTCATGTCTAATTATGCCCTGTGATGGGATATATTAGTTCCAATCCTCACAGTCACAAGGGACCAGTAGTTTCAAGTGGCCTCTATATTTGGACAGTAATCCAAATAAAAAGAGACATGAAACAAGGATCAAGGCCTAGACATGTAGGATTTTGTACTAGTTCCCAAGGTCAGTTCAAAGATTTGAAGACTCTTGGCACTGTTCTAATTGGGAGCTCCTGGAAAATTAACCTGTTTCAAAACCAACAGCAGGAAAAATTGAAGAATCTCTGTGCACACAAATGAACTTTTTATCACGTGTTTGTATCCTGACAGATTTATGCGCTGTCCTTAGCTCCCTGTGCTAGCAATTCATATCCTACACTGGAGAATATACAGAAGCACTTTGGAATGAGCTAACGGTTTTACCTGAACAATAAACTGTGATTATCTAATTGTTACACAACAATCAAAGTGGGTTTTGATGCTCTGTTAATTTATTATTTCACAGGTGGTGATCTTCCCATCCATTTACTGTTCTCATTTATCTGGCCTAATTCTGATGTAATTTGATTGTTTGGTAATTTTGCTAAACTGTTCAATTTGCATTTAAAACCTATTCAATGTAAGTTAATAAAATTGTGTCAACTAAACTGTAAGTAAATGTTAAATTGGTACAAAATAAACCTTACCTAAAGCTGATATCAGACGAAAAGACAATTGCTTTGCAGACTGGACAAAGTTGTTCAGACTAAAAAGTTCATGGAGCCAAAGAGAAGAGCTATATGGAATTGAATCTTAAGTTATTGCTGTTAACAATTCTTCATTGAAAATTTAAATATATTAAAATAAATAAAAAGCATGTGGGTCTTAGTGTTACTGTTTTTCCCACATGGCAACTGTCCCTCACTGCATTCCTCTTAAGGCCACATTTCAGTTATACAACTGTGCACGAGCAGGATGAAAGAGATGTGCCAGGAACAATCAGCCAAAAATCAAGGTATCTTGTGTTCTTAAGCTCCACATCACCAGCCCAAAACTGGCTGAACTTTGACCAGCACCTGAAGCAGCTTCTCTCTAGCAGGCTTGTAGACTCTGAGGGTATGTCAGGTGGAGGAAGAAAACATCACTGCCAGATGACCTTCACAAAATAACTTGCAGCCACAGCAGAGAACTGAAGCTTGAAGTTCTTTTTTTCTGGTTGTTTAGACACCAAGAGACATCTGGAAAAGTGGGAGTTGTGCCACCGGCTTCACTAAGGTGAGGACATTGCCCTTCTGACCCTCCAGTGAACCCCAAAGAGAGCATTTGTTCAAGCAGATCAGCAACTTCCCCCCCCCTCATACACTGTCCATGCTGACTGGCCCTTTGTTACTTCCCTGCAGGGCCACGTGTCAACTAAGTAACAAATACATCTACCGAGTGTCCTTATTTTATGTAATCTGTATCTCATCCAAGTACTTTTGGCCCTAGTAATATGTTTTGTTACTGTTTAGCACAACGTGGGGATTTTATTGATCTCTTCACTCCCTTTCTACCCCTAGGTTCATCAGTCACATACAGTAACAGGAGGTTTGTTTATCAGTTCTGCCTCCCCAGTAACGCACCAAGGGCACCGCAGCATTGCTCTCACAGGTCACCCCCTCCCACAGCTGGCAAGTCACCACGTTTGCACATCCACTATTCAGTCTCCCCTCTGCGCCACATTTTCTTCTCACACACAGCTCAGAGTCCCTGCCCTACTCCACAGTTCAAAACCCCTCTCATGTTGGATGGTCACCTGGCTAAGAAATGCAGAGGTGCCTGCGCCACCACCGAAGGCTGTTACCTGCCCAGCAAGGACACAATCCAACAAAAAATCACAGGACAGGAAACAGAGTACGCCTGAGTAACCCCAGTCTGTCATGTTGACTTACATCAAGGGATAGCTTCCCCCAGGCAGCCCTCCAGGTCACCTTCTGCCATCTCCAGCTCAGGAATGAAAATGCAAAATGACAAACCCTTACCCTGTGGTGTCTTCCCCAGAGCATTAACATTCCCCATACAGTCACTTCTACCACGGACTCCACAGAAATGAAAAAACCCACAAAGTTCAATATTTTTTTCCAGCCCAATGGCGAGTCTTGTGGCAGCTTCTCAGCAGACACAAAGCAACACAGTCCTATCCTAGAGTCCTGTAGGATAGGAAGGATGCTGAAAATCCATGAAGTTGCTCTAGCTGTCAAGAATGGAGGATCTAGATCACTGTAGTTTACAAGAGCTGGCTATGGATAAAAACACTACAAATATTTAGGGTCTGTAAAGAGCTAAAACTAATAGAACATTCAAATCAGGCAGGAAAAAAGAATACCCAAAAACAGAGAAGATGTAATTATGTTCTATAATTTCCTAAAGTAGTTTCAGCACCCTCATCTCAGTGTATGACTTTCATTATTAGTGACTTAAATGCGTAAGTAACAAAGGACTGTGCTACCATTTGCAGTTCATAATTATGCCACATTTGCCTGCCACCACTGATTCACTAGTACTAATTTTGTTTAACATACACTGTGTTGAGAACAGTGCAATAAATCTTGTGATATAAAGTAACAACCACTCCAGCCTTGTCTGTATGATTTCTCTCATTTCACCCAGAGTAGAGTTAATCTTTTGCATATTCTCTATACACTTTTTAAAGAATAAATAGCAATAAATGCATGTTTGTATTGCATAAAATGTGAATTTTAGCAGAATTGTATTTGTTGAAAGGTCAGTACTAAAAGTATCTCACTGAACATGGTGTATCAGTTGGGAATCAAAGGTCTAGAAAGTATAAAATACATTACCAGAGGAGTGAGAACGCAATCTAATTTGGCATTCTTTTCCAATACACACTGCCATGAAAATATTCTACTTGTCAGTGCCTTTCTCCATTTGACACAGATATGTTCTTTAATGTTATATTGGTACGCTCCAATTGGTACCATTTGTTCTCTTAGCCCTTTAGCCAGGTTCTTCAGTGCTGTATAGCTGAATAATTGGGCTAGATTTTATATTCATTTTCACAACAGCCCACCATATTATTACATTACAGGTCTTTGTATCTAAAATCAATATTCAAAGTTACTTTTATATTTTGCATGAAGTTTCTATATTTCTGTTCTGCAGCTAGAGTGTGCATAGTTGGTATTATTCAAAGTTCCTACAGCAACCCCATGAATATTATAGTATTATTCTAAAATTAACTTTTATGTGCATTTTGCTGCAAGACAGATGAGCAAAGAATATAAATACGGTTAAGTCCAGACATAGTAACTTCTTCTGAACATGTTTTGGAGATAGTCAAAATGTTATCTATCTGGGGAGTAAAACAATAACTTTTTTTAAAAAAAATGTTTTACAAAGTACTTGGCTTACAGAAATCTTTAATGAATATTCTCAGTAGGGAATTAAAATTCAGTGCTTATTTATTGCAAGACAGTGGCATTTCTTACTGACTTTGCTTTAGTTTTTCAAGAAATTGAGGACTCAAAATAATTCAGAATTTGTGAGCCACAATACCCATTATTGCAAATGTTATGGATATAGTAATATTTGCTGCACTTCTATCTACTGCAATTGATTTTGATCTGACCAGGATTATTTCTTATCTATGGAGAACGAGAGCACTCCTGGCTAGTCTATGGTTGCAAAACTTTACCCATCACTCTCCAAATATCACCAAAATATCACACAATCTACACTGAAGCATCATCCTGAGCTAGTAGGCAAACCAGTTACAGGAGGTAACTACTCTCTTCACATCTTTGTTTTTTCTTTCCTTACCATCCTACCAGTACAATGGACAAGTAGGATTTAATGACCCACTAAAAACCCAGAAGGGGAATGTGGCTGACATTTCACCTGCTGTTTATTTCCTCTAGTTGAAACCCAGGAAAGCAGTACAGCAGTGTTCAGCTCTGGCTTTGTTCACAGTAATATCATAAGCACATGCTTAATTTGAATCATGTCGGTGCTCTCATCCTGGACTTACTTGTCATCTGGGTGCAGATACTTTCCAGAGTAATGTCTTTTTGTCAGTTGTTAAGATGCATTTGCACAGATTTAATGGACCAACTCCAGACCCCTTTCTTAGCAATGTCAGTGGAGGGTCACCTGAGGCATCTGCACATTACAGGCAGGACAATGCCCAGACTTCTGACAGCCACACAGCCTGATCCTACCAACTCCAGCCACACTGACAAGCTCCTCCTCATACAGGCAGCCCCTTCCCACAGAAGCAGCAGCAAGGGGAATTATGACAGTTCTGTCCCGCAGTCAGTGCTGGAATAGGCAGCCACATGCAAAAGTTTCCTCACACACTCCAAAATAAAGATCAAACAAGATCATACTACTTAGTACAAACAATATCTCTTATTGTAAATGTATCTTTCTCTACTGTTCTGAATATCTTATGTCTTTTATGAAATAAGAAACATACAGCATAATGAGGTCTTATCTCCTGCCTTAAAGATCTGTGGGCAATCAGCTTTTTGATCAAGGTGTATCATTTCCATAGTCTTTCAGAAAAAGACCAATAAATAATAAAACCTGGTTATAAAAGTGATCTCTCTGATGCCAGAAGTCCAGACTTAAACCATCTTCCATTTCCCAGTTAGGAGCACCAATTATCTGTCCCTACTCAAGATACAGTGTTTGATCCAAGTTGCACAGGCACAACAGCGTATTTAGATTGTATCACACAGGTGATACAAAGCTCAGCATGAAAAGTATTTTGCACAGAAAGCTCAGCCACCACTACTTGCTATCCTTTACAAGATACCAGAGAAGCGCCCTGTGCTGGAGAAAACAGAATATTATTTAATTTGCGTATCAAAGTGTACAAACCCAAATAAGGAATATTTAGAAGCTGACCACATCCTGCATTGATTTCCAGCCACACTAGGACACTGCCTGCCATGTAATGTGTTCTAGTTAGAATCTGCTTCTTTATATGCTCAGACTTTTTCAGCTACATAATTACATTCTTAATTCTTAGGGGAGGGAAAAATGTATTTGCAGTTATCCATTAAATAATTTTCCATTATTAAATGGGAAATTAGGAAGAAAGATTAAAGTCTTTATCCTTTAAAAAGCCAGAAGGGTCTTGACTGCATACCTTGGTATTTGACTTTCAGTACAATATTTCTGTAAGCACAGAGCTCCCACTAATGAAACACATGCCATTACACAACCATGCTACTCCCTTGATAGAATTTAGCACTACATGAACTGCAAAATCTAAAATTTTCATAATGATGTTATTAACTGCCTATGCAGTGGAAAAGTTCTGAAACACTTGCGAAAACTCTCAACAAAGTACAGAAATTCAGAATTATACTCAAGCATTTTACCATAAACTCCTAAGTCAAATCAAATATGGATTCATATCAATCCTTAGAGAATGGAAAAAGAAAAAATCTAGTTTGGACACAAGGGAATTTCAGATTTTCTTCAGTAAGTGAGAACCTGGAAAAGCTAAACTCTGCAGTGCCCCAGCTCCTGCTAGATGAACTCCTGAATATAATACAAAGTTGAAAAAACAGCATCTAGAGGATAACCCTTTCTTGGAAAGAAGCCATTTAGGTAGTGGCACTATTTTCAGACATCAGCAAACACAGAGACAACAAAGGAACCCCCTTCACTCCTAAATCACTGGCACAAACCCGGTACACATAAGAACCATGACAAAGCTACTCCTTGGGCAGCCATGGATAAAACAGAGAAATTCTGCACTCTGCTCCTGGAAAATGAGTTACTTGAGACTGAAAACTATGGACATAACCTGAGTCCTTTCCCTTCTAGTAACAAGCTCCAGAATGAAATAAATGCCTGTAACCAATTTCTTGTTCAGCTGTCATGACTTTGGCCCTGGAAATCCTTTGTTCAGTTCCCTGATAGGTTTTCTCTGCCAAGGAATACGTGGCTGCACTGTGCTGTAGGTGGATTTCCACTGAAAGTCTTGTCATCATGCACTGCTCACAAAATAACAATGCTTTTCGCCCCTGATGACTGCTTCATTGCTTTGACTCTGATGATGAATGAGCAGTAAACATACCACAAAATTAATTCAACCCTATGGCAGGTGATCGTTAGAACCTGAAAATTACAAAAATAGACTCATTCTTATTACAGCTTGAAGACTGATAGGTAAATCTCATTCACAAAAGGAAACTATAATGACACTAACATAAATGTTAATGTGAGGTTCAAATGCAATTTTAAGTATTTATCTTGCAGAGGTAAACAGCCACAGTGAATATCTGAAGAGTAAACACATATTAAATCAATTCAAGTGCTTGCAAACTAATCTATTCTCAAATGCATTTACTTAAAGGGAAAGAGTCTACATTGTCAAGAACCCAGACATTCACTGATGTCAACATACTTGAAAAGCACCAGCCTTTTGTAAGCATCCATCTCAGCAGGTCAGCTCTCTGCCCAGCAATCCACATTTCCTGGACTCTATCATCACAAGTTCTCAGGACAGTTTTGTCCACTCTAAAGTAGAGATTGAATATTTTTCCAAAAGGTGCACACAGGTGTCAAAAAAAAAACCCCCAAAAAACCC
>WBMY01006611.1:764181-808114 GCA_013397315.1 Donacobius atricapilla | reverse complement strand
AAAAAACCCCAAAAAACAACAAAAAAAAAAAAAAAAAAAAAAAAAAAACAAAAAAAACCTCTCCAAACATCTCCCTGCTGTCTTTGAAATGAAGACAGTTCAAAAATCCAAAACATGGATCCACATGTGTATACCACTTTTATTTCATTGTCAAAATCCTGGACTAGCACCCAATTGCAGCAGCAGATCTAAAACCCAGGAAACTCCCATGGGCTCACCCTCACACTACGTGGAAATGTTGACTATTCAGTGGTTTGAATGAGTTTATTTTGATGGTTGATGATCTAAAATCCCACAAGTTACAGCTTTGGAAATATGAATTTTTTCCTTAGCTTCTTCTGAACCATAGTTCTGGCATGCAGATGAACTACAAAAGGAGGTTGCATGAACTATGGTGGTCTTCTCTTTTAGCATTGCTGACAAATGTAGGGAAGAACCAGCACTAAGACAGTAAGTCCGCCTGAAACCTTCACCCTTCTTAACAAATGTAATGATACCCTTAGAATGTAATACCAATTGCCAGGTACAGGGAAATGAGCTATATGGGAGACTAACATCTCTTGATAAGGTAATGATTGTATTTCCATAGAATGAAACTGACAAGGTAAGCTTGTACCATTAAAAAAAAAAAAAAAAAAAGCAGTTGGGAACTGTCAGACAGCTACCTCCACATTATACATAACATGGTTTAGGTATCAGTAATTAAAACTACAGGATAGGAAAATGAAGTTTCAATAACTCACTATTTTAAATTAATACTTGGTCTGGACTTTTTAACTCATATACTTTTAAGCTTTCAGAATGTTTCAGGACAGGAGTTTCACATATTTCCAGAGCAGGACATTACCTACAAAACAGTAATTATGATATTCAGTGAAGAGCAGTTAGTCGGAGCTCTTTGTAGCTTGATGACAGCATACCAACAAAGAGTTGGAAATAAGCTATCTAATTTTTTTCTGCACAATGTAACTAATTATGCAACAATTCACAGATTAAACAAATCTTTTATAAACATAATGCCTTCATTTGTAGGAATTCCCTCAGTTTAGTTAAGCAGTTGCTTTTCTAATTCTTGAGGTATCATTAAAACCTTCCTAATTTGAATAGACACAGATGTGTACCATAATACCATTTCCAAATGTAACCCTTGATACTTCCATAAATAAATGTAGGAAGAATTATATTTTTCTCATGTACTACTAATTACTTGGTGTAAGAGGAAATAACAATTGCTAATGACAAAATTAAGGGTTTCAAGATGTAATTCTATTAGGTTTTTGCATACAGGAACATTTCTCAAAGTGATTTCCAATTGACATGGGGCATAATATATTTTTAAAGGAAAATAATCTAAACCCCTAGTACATTATTTAAACTTGGTCACTTCTATAAAACAGCAGGCAATTCCTTGGCCATAACACTAAATGATGGCTAGATATGGAGACCACTGGCAGTTTGAGCTGAAGAGGAAGGCAATTAATGGACCAACATCAGATGTTCTTAGATTATGAAGATGCTTATTTTACAGGATGCTATTATGCTAATATGTTGTAAAAGAGTTTACAAGTACCTGGCTTTAATGCGTTTACCCCTGAAGACGACCCAAAATCTCCTTTCTAGGCAATACTCATGAATTCTTACAAACTTAAAAAACAATTTCTGTGATATCATCTATTTCAGCTTTCAGGCTGTACATACAGTAAAAAGAGTGAGCAATCTAGGAGAAGAGAGATCACTTACACAGAATACAGTAATATAAGATTGATTAAATAAAGTTAGGTAAAATTCAAACCAGATAAATTAGATAAACAGACATTTTCTCAAACACACACACACACACACAAAAGAAATGAGGCTTATTCATCCAGGAACTACAGAGTATTTCATAAGCATTGGGTTGAACATTAGGCTCCAAAGTTCACATCTAATTCAGTGAGCCACTTTTCCCCCATTACCACCAACATCTCATAGCAGCTGCTCCGTACCTGGGAGCCTCTGGCAATGCTATCTCCCTTTTTCCTTCCCAGCTGTTTTTCTTGCATGCGAGGAAAGGAAAACAGACCAAGACAGACAGATCAGCCCAGGTTGGCAGCCATCTCTGGAGAAACCAATCCAAACCAAACCTCTTCGCATCTGTTTACCAGGTCCCTTGTGGCAATGAATCTCACTTGAAGACACCTGCCTGAAGACACGTAGTCTTCACACTGTGACAAGTCCTGGGCCTCCTTAGGCAGACATATGCTCCCCATTCTTCTGCCACATTACTCTTCATTTAAGAGGTACAAGTCTCATCATGCACTGAAATGTGGCACACACAGGCAGCAGGTAACTGCTGGTTGAAAATGGTGTGTTTTATTTAGAAACCAGTTCAAGGGTGCCTCACAACCTCACTGCTGCGGCAAGAACTGAATCTGAAAGGCTGCACTTGGCAGTAGTGCAGGTCTTGATATAGCATTGTTAGGCACAATTTATGGCTATAATTTAAAAATTAAACTAAGACAAAGCATTGAACTGAAAAGAGCTCAATTAACATGCAGGAGGCCAAACTTCCTGCTGATATAATTTCTCCAACTTCAATGGAACCGGAACAGAAGCAAATCTGGCTCATTATTTCCTATTCTTCTGAAGACATACAGATGATACTATCTGTTATACTGTTATCACAGCATGGAAGGAGTTCTGCAATAGTGACCACTAATGCCGAATGCTGGGGAGAAGATAAATGCTATTTCTTTCTTCCAAACAATGAAAAGAGAGATTGAATCTGGTCTCAAATAAGCCAATATTCACTGTAAACCCTTATACTGTACTCTGGTAGCTGCCACTGTGGCTAAAAATTAAGAAAGCCATGGATGCAGACTTTTGAACAATCAAATTAAAAATGTTAAATACTGTTCTCAGGCAAAAGTAAGGAAACATAGGACCTAGTCCAAATCCCACTGAAAATGTGGATGATCTCACTTCTAGGAAAAGAGGTCCTTTTCCTCAGATTTCAGACTTTACCCAGCTTTGGAGTTATGTCTCAAACATAATTCTATTTTTTTTGATGTTTCTAATTTCAAAACTGTAGCCTATTTTGCCTATCCTAGTGTTGGGATTTACACATTTGGGCCTTGTTATGCTGGTATTTTCAAAGTGCCATACTGGGCTCTCAAAAAAGAGATTAACTTGTCCCATTATCTTTTTTATGCACAGAATTTCAGTTTGCACACAGGTTCCCTATACCTGCCCTACAAAATAGGGGCCCTACAAAATAGGGGTCACACTTAAAAAAATATTTTCCTGTGGAATGGGGCACCAGAAAAGTATGAAAGTATTTTACTCTGTGCATTTATCTTCAAGCTTGCTTTTTTTGTTGTTTTGGTTTTTTTGGTTTTTTGGTTTGTTTTTTTTACATATGCAAACATTGCCACATAGAGCTGACCTAGGAACAAACACTGTATTTAGCCAGGCTTGGTGTCCTTCTAGCACTTAGTCCTTTCCAGCAATAGCAACCCAAGAGATTTCATTAGTCTCATTCTACTCTGGTCAAACATTTCCACTGAGGAACAGCAACTAATTAAGCACATCAAGATTAATGAAAAATATAAGAAGCAAAGATACTGCAGTTGTTAAATTTAAAATATCTCCTGTGCCGGTACTTAAAAAAATTATATATCAAATTTCATTACAGTCTCATTTGAAGAAATGGTAGGAATTAATATTAACAGCAAATCTTAATTTCTTAGCTAGTCACTAGCAGTTACAAGGCCGGATATCAGCACTGGGATACTTTCCTTTATTTCTATGAAAAATTAAACACAGTTCCATGCTGGACCAGAAAGATAAGAGTACATCTCAAGAAATTCCTTGAGAAAACAGGCACTGTTAGAAGATCCCTATGGGTCAGATTTCACAGGTAGGCCATGTTCTGCCATCTGCTAATGCTATCACAGAGCATTATCAACTGAGACAGCATGCACCATTGCCTGGTGAGATACTGGACAGGTCTACAGCTGCTTTGGAAGAATTAGCCAGGACACATCAATTTGGTAACCTTACTGTAATGAAATGATAGATGGCCAGCTGGTGGGAAAGGCCATGGATTCCTGGATCCATGAGTATTATCTTCTGAATCAAAGCTGACACCAAGACAGGGACATCTCTCCTCAAGTGGAACAAGCCTTCAAGGAAGCCAAGGCTCTTGAAAGAAAAATATAAACTTAAGCTCAGGATAAACTGAGCTGTAAAGAAAAGCATTGTGTTTAAGGAGTCCAGTACACCCTGAAATTGTTCTCCCTATAGCTTTTTGACAGCCAAAGCAGCATCCCTTTTTCTTACTAAAACTGGCTTAGAAGAGGAAAGATCTGCTTATAATAAAATGTAGTACTGTCCAACTGCATTTACATAAATAAGTTGCAATTACCATTGCTCTCCTACCTTGGAGATGAGTTCAATGTTCTGTGTGTGTTCATGCACAGATTTAAAACATTTTTGCCTTGGCAAAGGTGCTACCTAAGTTTTGCACTTCCCAATTCATCTTTTCATCAGCTTCCTAGTTCCTTCATGCTGCATTTTTGATGGAAAACTAAAGGCCAGCCTTTTGTAAATATTCTGTTCATTTCCAGCCTTCCGATTCCAACTTTCTTGAAGCCAAAAGAAGTTTGGCATTGAATTCTGGATCAGGCCATGATTTTGCCATGGGATCCAAGATGTAACTCTAGATTCCACCACATTTTGCTTGAGCCTTAACCAACATTTGGCTTCTACTGTGGCTAATAACACACCAATGACAATTCTCTGCTAATCACAATCCCCACCAGATGTATCAATATCCCAATGAATTAAGCTGGAATTATTTTTTCTCACACCTTTGGAATATGCTACAACCAATCCATGAACAGTTTACTTCCTTTTTTTGATATCTCGCATTAAAAGCCCTATTTGCTCATCATTAGAGGGAGCAGTGTCTGACCCTAATTCTCCTGGGACACAGATGGCTGCCTTGGCAGATGTAGACACATAGGAGTGCCACAGACATGGCTTTCATAGAATGTTCAAGGCTGCTGCTCAGACATTTTTTGTAGCAAGTCCATAAAACTGCCCATGATGTTTCTGGCTAAGTGGGTAAGAAAAAAGAATGCTTCCTGCTTGAGCTAAAAATGAAAAGAGCTAATTAAATCAACTCTGAAATAATACTGAAATGATGCAGTAAAGGTTCCTCTCTCTCACGCAAATGCACAAAGTTCAGCCTGGTCTGACCCGATTACTGCAGCCCAGGATGACAAAAGCAATGACCCAGTGGAAGAAGAAATCTCTCTGGGCACTGGCTGGCATGTGGTTCTGAGCAATGGGAAAATGCTGAGATGCTGTAGGCTCATCAGGATGGCTGTGGGGTAGGTGCCACAAACCCATGGGTCACATCCTGCAATTCAAGGCTCTGAAACCTGTTTGTTGTGAACAGTTTACAGTTTCCTTTGGGAGCTGATGATTGGGTGGTGCTGAGACTGGATCTGCATGCAGGGCTGCTGGAACAAGCATAAGAAACCACTGCTCAAAATTAGCCTGAAAGAAGAGAATGGAAAAATACTTCTTTTGTTTTCTTTTTTTCTTTTTTTTTGGCAGACAGAAAGACAGACTCCTAAAGCCATTCATGCATAGTCATGTGGAGCATTGAGCTGCCGTGGTGTTGATCAAACAGTCCTCCAGGCTTCAGCTGAGCTTTTCCTCTACTCAGAAGAATGACAGCAAAGATAGCAGTTCACCTATTCTAGAACGTATTTTATTCTGCACTCACTGAGGTCAGTAATAAACCTGTCCCTTCAGCAAACTTTATTTGTCTTCTTCTCATATCTTTCTTACAGCATAAAGGAACATGAATTGTTACTGTCCAAATTCTAAGCTCTCAGTTTCCTTCTGATAAACCAGCAGGACAAGAGAATTACCTGGCATTCCAGAACTCCAACTGGTCTTGTCAGTCTAGACTCTAGAGGACTAACAACATTTACACCTGCTGCTGCCAAAACCAGGATGGAGAGACATAAACCAAACAAAACACTGTTAATCTTTAACAACTATTTTCCAGATTAAAAGTTCAATCATACGGGTGTTATGCCTGTGGTGCAGAGGTGTATTGTTTCAGGCAATATGATTTCTTTAGGAAGATTTTTCTTGTCTCCCACCACAGTAGGGGGGAAAAAAAGGAAAACAGCAACACACAGGGAAAAAGAAAAATCAAACCACCTTTCACTAATTTTTCAGCTACACAAGAACTACACTATATTTTTATCTGTAGCATGTTCAGATTTAGCCTTTCTGCCCACATTGATATAAACATGCTGCTCTACTGATGCTGTTGTTTGCATACAGTCTTATGTTGCTGTCTTAGGGAGCAGAAAAATTACCAACAAATGTGCACTCCAGCAGACGGTGTATGCCGTGTGCTCGTTAGCAAGGTATCTTTATAATAGCAAAGCAGTTAAATATTGATCATGAAGTTGAGCAAGGGCACAAACGCTTTATCTAAATTACCTTGAGGTTTGAGGAGGTTGCTGAAGATAAAGTAGTCTACTGGGCTTACAAGAAATCAGCCCACACATGCATCTGCTGTGGAACTATCAGCAAAACTGTTCCAAGACAGATTGCAGTCTGATGGCCCAGGACTTCCACACTCTGTAACTACTCTATCAAATATCACCAAGGAATGCTGCCAATGGCCCGTTATTTACAGGGGAAAGGGCTGTATCCACCTTAGCTTAATTCTGTAGGATAGCTAGAAAGAGCAAAGACGACAGGAGTGGACGTAGGATCCTGAAATAATGTCACAGTAGGAATTCAGCTTTGATCATTATGAGGGAAAATAAAGGGCTGTGCAGAGAGATTCCTTCTGGTCCTAGTTGCGTCTTGAGGATACTGCATAAGCCCAGTGGGTATCCATACCAAGAGATTTCCAGACACAAGATAAAACAGTGACACATTGCAATATCTCCATTCAGGAAAAGACTTAAAAACTAAATAAATTAATTTGATTAGATTTTTTTCAGATCTGACCTTTTCCTACCCATGCCCACCCATCTTCCCCACATATACATCAGACCAGCCAGAAAGGGAGAGTGAACACAAAGAGATCTGAGGAGGTTTCACCTACAACAACCAGAAGTATCTCCCTTCTAATCCACACAATCAGCACCAAGTTTACACACCAGCATGATTTTCAGACATGAGATTTTAAAAAGGGGGACCAAGAGAGCATGTCTGCTTTCAATAGGCAAACTGAGCCAAGCTGAAAGACCAGAACTCTCTTAGCACTGTCCCTGGAGGAGATGAGCACCAGACCAGACTGGCCTCTGCTCTGCTCCAGCCCCACAGCTCTCATGAAAAGGTGGGGAAAGCAGAGAACTCCAGTTACCATGACATCCCAGCCAGCAGCCCTCCAAGTCTTACACTAATGAGTCTGGATTCTGCTGTTTTCATGCCTAGTTTAAAAGTATAATGATTTAGGAGTCGGTAGGATTACATCAGAGTAAGAGAAAAGCATTTTGCCTCAAGGCTTTCTTTAGAAATTAGACATATCACCTTCAAACATGCCCAATAGCATTTCAGGATACATTTGAGATGTTTCAGCCTTGGTATGACATCTCAAAAGCACAGGAAGAAGAAAATTCAGGTCTTCAACATCTAGACTGCATGAGGAGCGGGGAAGGTTGGTGTCCCCAAGGAAACAGTTCAGGGTTTATGTATGGAATCACTTTGTAATTCAGACTTTCTAATAAGACTCCCACAAAAAAAAAGGGTCTAAAATCTCCATGCCTTTTGACTGATAAAGCAGGATTACCCCTGGGCAGAATGAGGACAGCAGCAAACATGCTTTAAATTAAAAGGAAAGGAAGATGAGCAAGATGTGACCCAAATATCTGTGTCCCAGTGTACAGGCAGCATTTCTTGTTCAAGCCTCAGGGAATTCACAAGGTACTGTTCAAGCACTGCTGCTCCAGCACTATACAGATGCCCTAGAACAAGTGTTCACAGTCACACTCTCATGTATTTTTTGCTCAGGACCTCTCACTGTAGCACTGAGCCAGACAGAAAAAAACGGACCAAGTAGAAGAAACTAAAATTGCAGTTACAGTTGATGGTGTTTAAGAGTCTAATTGTCACCATTATGGGGCTTCAACTTTTTAAAAATAAGTCTCCTATAATTATTTGAGTATTTTGGCCTAATTCTAGTTGAGGCTTCAATGGGACTCGTTTTTACAATATATAGGATATTGTCCCAATGGAGTCTCATTTGGATATGGGCCACCTGCAATTACCAATGAGCAGAGCTGTGCAAGATTAAAAGCACAGGCAGTATAATTTCTACCTTGTGTCCCAGGCTCTGTGGATTTGTTACTCATTCAGCCTGTCCATCTGGGGAGCAAACAGCATGTATTCCTTGATGAGAAACTCCGGCCAACCGACCAGCTGTGAAAAAAATAGATTACTCTTGTCATTTTTTTCTCCTAGGTAATTTGCTTGGAGTAAAAATATAATTTCTTTGAAGGTTTGCAGTTAAAAGAAGATCCAAGGGATGGGTCTTATTTATATTTAAAGTCCACCACACTTTTATCTGTTAAATGATGTTTTGAAGATATAATGCTGATTAAACAGTTTTCCCTGTCATTTGGGACACTGGAAAAGTGAATTTCTATTATTCAGAGTACTCCAAAACCAAATGACTGTTAAAGGGAAAGTTCTCTTTAAAAGCACTACTACACTCTCTGAGAGAAAGATTTTTCTTCTATCATTTTCTTAATATCTTTTTAATAATCATATGTTCCTGCTGCACCCAGGAAACTGAAAAGACAGCTTTTATCTTATTCAAGAGGGTTTTGTGCAAAATTCCATGGTCATTCTGAAACTGTAAGTTAAGAACAAGTCGATGACCTAGAACTGCTCTTAAAAGGCAGATTGCAAGTGACAGACTAAATGGCATTATAATATGAAAATTATTCTTTTTCACTTCAATTCCATTGTAGTCACAGCTCTTTGTGATAACAGCTCACACATCATGCTTGCTAACAGATTCACTGCTTGAGCTAAAGAGGCGGAGAGTTTTACTATAGATTCTACCATTTTCTCCAGAAAACATCACAAGAGAATGCCGAAAACCCACTTTTCTGACAACAGAGAATAAGAAACCAAACAGGTCCTGATAGTACTTTGGCTTTTAGATGTATTCAACCAATTTCTGCTCTGTACTTCTTAGACCTTATATCTGATGAGCCAAGGCTACTTAGATATGCATGTAAGATGACTGCTTTTAAAATGTTAACATACCTTCCCAACTACCAACTCATTTTAGGAAGCTGTTGGTCATTATCACAACAGCAGGACTTGCTACTCAGCACCTGTCCTAAACTACACCAGGCAGTTGTAGACCTAGGTGTATCAGTGCAGCAATCACCCTTTCATGGACAGTAGTTCTGTGTGACTAAATCATGTAAACTCGAAAGCAGCAAGCATACTGTGGCCCCAAACTGCATCATGAGAAGTGGAATGCTTTAACTCATCCTGTCTTTTCCCACCACCTGCTACAGTTCTAAAATTAAAAAAGTAAATACTATTACTTTTTTTATACCTAAAGGAATATGAAAATTGCAGAAAAGTAGTCTGAAACAGAGAAAATACTGTTCTCCTTTATGATTCCCCCATTATCCCTGTTCCACATGATAGAAATACCTTTCCACACGTACTGCACTTTCAATATTAGGTAATGGAAAGAGATAGATCTCAGTAATTACGAAGAGGTCACAACAGGGGAATCAGTGCTTGCTGTGTCTAATGCAGCAATTGCTAACCTGACCTGACTGGCAGAGGTCATGCACAAGGTACAACTCCAGTACTGTCTGATGCCTCTGACTTTACTCACCAAACTCCCCCAGAACAGCAAGAGTTGGTGAGAACAGCATCTTCAATGTTAAAAGGAGAGAGAAGAACAGATGTGTTCCCCCAATTGCAAAAATCCTCTGCTAACAGCTGAGCTGTGGAAAGAAGGTGATGGCAGGGAACCTGCACTACAAGCAACCATACAGACTTCCCCTATGATGTCAAAGACAGAATGTCTTCATGGACAGTGCTTGGTCCAGCACCTGCAACACTTAAACACCAAGAGAGGTGCTTTACCAGAGATGACCTCAAGAAATTAAACTGCTCCTCATTCTTGTATTGAAAATTTGGTCCAAGGAAATAAGAAAAGCAAGTCAAAAAGAAAAATTTCTTTTTTTGCCTTTATGATTTGTATATTTCAATTTATCATAAAGGAAAATAGTGACTAAATTCTCAGCAGGTTATGAGTGCAGAGTGAGTCAGATGGACCGGTTCACCTTGTAAGACTCAACCAGTCTTGATTTAAGTAAACTTTCAGTAGAGATAACAATGAAAAACACCTGCCAATGACTTAGTAGAAATCAGTGGTAAAAATTCTACCATTTTCAAACATTTTTCATCATAAACTTATCCCATTCTTCTAGATTTCCATGAAAATATGGATAAAAACAGTATGGATGCTTCCAAAGATACACATTGAAATAGTCAAATTCAATATTAAGCCTTTCTTTCTTACTTATCAATAAATAGTCAATGCAATGGCAGTAATTCCAAGTAAATGTTTATGACAATTTTATCCAAAAAGGACCATATATATCAAAAAAAAAGGTATTTCTTTTTGTATCCTGAAGCACCAAAACTCAGAAGTCTGGTCATTTATTTAGAAATATATTCTGCATTATGCACAGAGGGATAAATATTTGAAATATATCTGCATAAGTGACATATATGTATTTTTGATACAATATTTCAAGTGTATTTTAATCAATGATTTATCATAAATAGAAGACAGACTATTTTCCATTCATGTTGTTGACAGCTGTGGTGAACATTATAAAATACTGACTCGATTCACATTTGTTTTGATTGGACTGAAATCTATCTAGTAGGGAACATCCCCACTGCAAAAAGGGTCTGACACTGAATTAGGAGCCATTTAAGTCTGAAAAATTAGTCTTTATCAGACCTGTGCGCAGAACTAAGTTTCACATAATGAAGGCAACACGATTCAACTGCGCAAGGCTGTGTTTTAAGTAAAATGGACAGAAGGCAACATGCCCAAAACCTACAGAGTTCTGCTGCTACATGAAATGAAAAGATATTTAGCCAAATATTCTGCTGGCACATGCCCATGGACTTGGAGTCAAAACAGTCATAGTAGTACAGAATCTGCTTACAATTATCCATATTCTCACACAGAAATGCATTGACATGAATCCACACACACCAGCTTATTCCTCATGCAGTTTCCAGATTACTCATCTTGTGGGTACAAAAAGATACATGCTCATATTTTATACAGTACATTTGAAGTTTGAGCTACAAAAAGATTTCTGCATGTAAACGTATGGATACATTTCCTCCGAGTGGAGAGGTATGTCAGGAGAATATGATTTCACAGCCAGATCTGTAGCAACCACCCCCGAGATAACCTCAGAGGCAGTTTCACGGCCAGCTGTTCTGAGTTCACAAAGAATTCAGGCAGTAAGCCAGAGCCAAGCCCAGATGCTGCTATTGGGAACTTTCCAAGGCTTTACATCTGGATCCTGCTTCTGCCAAATGCCCCATCTGCCTGCAAGGTGATAAATTCCACCTCTTGGAGGACAAGAAGCAAGAGAACACAGCAGGGAAAGAGAGCACCAACAGCATCAAATCAATATGAGGGATAGTTAATATTTGGTTGGAATTTAATAAAGCATTTTCTCAATATTCTCCTGCTCCACATTCCTACATCAGCTTTCCACAGAAAGCCTATAGTACTGTTTTTCTACTATTTTCAGCTACTAAAACACTTCATATCCAGGAGACCTAAAGCAGCAAGGCATATACCAAATGTGCAAGGGCAATACAAATGGGGTTTTTTGGGGGGGCGGGGGGTGGTTCTTCCCCAAGACACCAAGAGATGGCTCAGATAAGTCTGAAGAGTGCAAGGACTTAAAACAGTCCAAACACAGATGTATCACTGTGAGTCTGCCCAGATGCAGAACTGTCCTTGAGGAGGGTTTTAGGTTCTAAAAAGACTGATCAGGAGAGATAATTAGTACTGTGAGAGTTAAAAATGTATCCCTTTATGCCCATGAACAGCAGGGAGGAAAAGAAAACTGCACAGGAATAAAATATGCTTCTACTAGTGGGGCAACATATCTTATTTTTTGCAACTGAGGACTGTATCAGAGCAGGCAAAAAAGAAGAATTCAGCCCGTGAAGTCACAAAGGATATTCTGTATCCAGAATTGTAAAGCAAGGAGAGACGAAAAAAAAAAAAAAAATAAACACTGTGGAAGCGGTTTTATGTGTTTTAGTGTTCCTATTGCACCCCTTTTTGGTACTTTCTCTTTCAAAACCAGCAGTAGCGCAAATCCCTCTGAATATCACAGAACTGTGAGCTCTTCTCTCACACTGAACTGCAGAAAGCTCAGCTTGGGGTGGGACCCTCAGTGAAAAGAACTTCTCTGAAAAAATTTCATAGCATTATATAGCTCGAAGCCTTTGTAACATCACTATTGTTAACAGTACTGCCTTGTACACCGCCCTAGAAAACTGCAGTTTTTTAATGGGGCTAAACATTTGAGGAAAGCTTACATCACATACATGCTTAAAACAGAATTAAGGGCCAAACTAGAAAACTACAGAGCTGTAGCACCGGCAAAAATCCTAAACTCAGTGATAAGGCAAAGAACAGAAGTCAATTCAAACAGGCTGCATAGCCTGGCCCAAGAAGAATTTCAAAGGGGAGGTCATGTTCAGCAAAACTTCTATGAGCACAGCAATGAAAAGCTCTTAGGACTCAAGTTAGAAATACAAGGTACTGGAAATAAAAGGTCCAGGAATGCTTTTTAGACTATACTGTATAATACTACTGTATAAAGATTAATAAGAATAAGCAATGATGGCACAATTCATAGACATGAAACAAGCTCAGTGCTACACCTAAGTTCAGTGATTAACAATAGATGGGTTCAACCTGGAAAGAGGGAGAAGTGAATTGTGTTGCAATCTGTTTTTTTACAGGACAGAATTAATAAATACACAACAGCACTGTGGAAGAAGCAACTGAGCTTACTTCCTGCCTGTACATTCATAGTTGGCCAAAGCCTTTATCAATCCTGGAAAAAATACAGAAAAATACTTCTACATTTTAAATAGAAAAAGGTAATTCGCAAGCCAATGACTTACACATAATGATATTTTAACTTTAAATATGACAGAACATAACACTGCTTAGAGACCTGTCAAGCTGGTATCTTGTACAAGGTACCACATAAACAGAATAAATATCACCGCTCACTTCAAAGGCCTTACAAATTAGAAAGTACATGATGCAGAGGGTTTGACATTTCAAGAAGATAAAAAACCTAATGAAAAGGAAAACATGCTGAAGAATCCACAGGGAAAGCAGTCCAGAGAACAAAGACAAACAAAAATTGGAAACCAAACAGCAAGGGTCTGGCAGTGAGAAGCCATGGAAGCAACCAAGGTGGACAATAAGCAAGCCAAAGAAACCTCCTCAGAAGGTCTTGCAAAAAAGAAATAAAATGGGTTCTAAAGAGCTAGAACATACAAGAAGATATAAGCATGCATACACATACATATGTGTATATTGACATATATAAGCAGACAGAGGGATGAGACTTTCCTGGACCCGAAGCAGAGGTATGAGCTCACAGAGGCTGTGGCCGAGGACAGTGAAGGGAAGCAAGAATAGAACTGGACTTTCAGCACCAACTTGTAGCTTTTAGTGTTGCTTTTTTACTATTTACTGCTACTACATTCCCTCAAGTCCTTTTGGTTTGGGGAACTAATACAGGAGATTTGGGGTCCTTTTAGGTCTAGAGTGACCTGCACTATTTTCCACTGTTGAAACCAGATATTTATGTACATTAGTGAAAAGTCAGAATCTTTTACAAGAAGGCAAGAACACAGCCTGTTGCCAAAAGAGCAGAGCCTCTTACTGGCAGAAGCAGAACACATTTCTGCAAAGGACTAGGTACATTTTGATTTAACAGAAGAGCAATGCTGCATTTCTGTCTATCAGCCAGTGTAAGATTAATGCCTTCTGATGTGAGACTACTGCACACCAGAGAGAACTGACTGACAGAAGCATTAACTAATGTTTGTAACATGATGGTTTTACAATCACTACCCTCATATCTTTTAAACTAAGGGCTTCTATAAAGCAGGAAGCAACACCACATGTCACTTTAATAAATCTCTATAAGCTAAATTCAAGATCTAGCTATTTGTGCGCAGAAATATACACATGTGCATGTGCACATATATGTCCACTCCATGATATTTCTTTTAAGATTATTACTTATAATTACTGGTACAGAATTGCACAAGCTGAGAAGAATTGTCCCTCTTTAAAGGAAAAAAAACAGCATTGTTGAATTAGGGGTTTTCTGAATTTTAGGGAGAATATTTTTGGCTCTAAAGGTACTCCTCTGAGAACTGTATTTTATTTATGTCATTTTCTATCAGGGCACATTAATTTGGCACAAAAATCCCACCTCTCTGCCAACTAAGTAGTCAAGTGGATTTACAGCAAACTTAAATATGGCTTACAAGGGGGAAACCCAAATCCCAGCTATGACTTGTCTTTTACCAGAAAACTGATATTGAGCAATTTTAAGGTTAGAGATGAAAGAAAAAGTACTTGTAGACTCAGGCTCCATTCTAAGAAAAAGCAAAACAAAGAAAAAAATTAGTTTTCTGAGTCCTGTGGTGAAATCTTCTGAGCTGGAAACTTCTCATTTATCCGTTGCTGGTTTGCGAAATTTAAGACATGTTCCCAGCTTCAGTAGGACTAAAATCAAAACTATTTCTACTTTTCCTTGTCACTAATGCAGATTAATTCATTAAGAACTAAGCAAAGACCATCAATCAAGCCTCCAGGTAATCAATAATAAAGTCCTATAGGTTCAGACTGACCCATCTCTATTTTCACTGGGAAGCAATTAGCAGGTTGGGTGTTACTAGAGTATATTGGAACAATTCTGGTAGAGATGTAATGAATGGAATTAAACTGATTTCATTAAGACCTGCATATTGAAAGACATACAGAACAGGCTTGGTGAGAAACCAACAAGAAATGTGAAATATGATCCCAGTCTGAATGTTCTCTTCAAATTTCTCTCCAGAAAAAACAACCCAGCTGTATTGACTAAGTCTTTATATTTCAGCCAGGTTTTTTTGTTGTTGTTAATGTCTCATTCCCATCCAGTTGTCCCCTTCTTTTGCCTGCACATGAATAATAAAGCAGGGTTAAAAAAATAAAGAAGGATCATTTGACAGCAATGCATTCATTCTTCTTTAACTCAAAACACTGACAACTCCAGCAGCTACCTCATATCTCCAGGTTCCAGCAGACGACTGGAAGGATTGATAACCAGCCTGCAAATAATTTCTATGTCTGTGAACACATTAAATACAGGTTGTTTCTCATCTCTGCTAAAGAATCGCTGTATCTGAACCTCTGTCCTGATTCTCCTTAAGACTTTCTACTGCTGCTTTTATGTTTCACTTAGGGAGCAGAGAAAAAAATTAACAGATGTCTGTTAATCTTTTCTTGACAGGTACAGTTTAGAAGTGGCAATAGAGCAGGTAACGAGTTTGACCTTGTAGGAGTGGTGGGAGCCTCAGGGTGCCCTGCTCTCATGCTCTCTTTCTTTCTTTGGGACCCTGCAAGCAATGGACAGAGACTTATAAAGAGATGAAAAGATGCTTTTTCAGTTGCTGCTGAAATTAACTGATCAGACTACCATCTGTAGGGTCCTGCTCTTCCTTTGCTTGTATTCTCCCTGCTGTGGGAATGAAACTGCAAAGAGAACAAAAGTGCCACTCAATTCAACTAAAAGGAGTTCTCTGAAACGGCAAGCTGTTAATGTACATACTAAAGATCATTTCCCATTGTGCTTGTCAACCAGTTTGCCCATCATTTAAGCTAACATTATCTCTTTGCTTTATCTTAAAAGTCCATGAGTTGCCATGACAAGTCTGGAGAAAAAAATCTTAAACACTTCTTCAGATAATTGATGATATGTTAAGCTTGGGTTAATAAAGACTAAGTATCAATTCCTGTCCATTTCAGCAAGGTTGGGATATTTTGGAAGAGAGCTCTGCAGACTTCACACAAAATCCAACTACAAAAGAAGAGCTAAGGAAGTCTCCAAAGTTTGCGTCTGGGATACTCTCATTGGGGAGCAATGCCTGTGATGCTATAGCAGTAGAAGATAAACCTAAGGACAACATTCCCAAATAACTCATTTTGATAGGTAGGATCAAAACCCAAATGATACACCCACTGCAGAACAGTTATATGAGAGAGGCAGACTAGTTTTCCAGTATGAAGAAGAAGCAGACAAATGTAACAAGTGAAGACTGTCAATACTCTGTATGAGGGTGATCATTTTTAGATGAAACTCCTAAAAGAACAGAGATCTGACCTTGTGTTCAGTAGGATATGCAAGCAAAACTCAACATCAACATCATTAGCCTTCCTTGTTAACTGTTGGCATTGGGAGACTTTTGGTTAAGTTAGTAGTGACTCAGGGATATTCTTACAATGGAGAAGCAGTTTCAGGGTGGAGTAAGTGTGATTTTTCTGCAGGAAAAGGGCAGGGAGCAAGAAGGAACAAGAGCTAAAAACAGCTGAAGAGTTAATCCTCCATGGGAAAAAAAATTATTGCTACCATTTTTTTTTCTTTAACTCTCAAGATCACCATTAGAAATTAATGCTTGCCATGCAAAGGAGCAATACAGCATAAATTTGGTGATGACTATGGTTAGATCAATATTCCTTTAGATTGTAAAATGGTGTCATGACCTAAAATGCTCTAAAATACCTGCTATCAATAAAGCAAAGTACGTTTACAAACTCTAGGTTACTTTATCTAGTACCTGATGCAAAAATGTTTATAAGAGCACTCTACAATGTTTGGGAATTTCTGCTATCTTTATGTTAAATTTGGCAGTTGAGCTAGAGTACTTTAATACGTGCATGCAGATTGTTTGTGCAAACAGCTTCCAAGCGGAGGGATTTTAGGACACTGAAAATTCTTTGTGTTTCCCATTCATATGTGCATATACTGAATTGCCTGGGAACCAGATGCTTTGAAAATGCTAGGACTCCTCTGTAGCGAAGGCAAAAATTTTCCAGTAAGAGTTTCTAGCTTTTTAGAGAGCACCTTACTTTAAATTATCTCTTCTTTCATCAAGATCATTAACTGCATGTGTATTTGCAGTGCTATCTGCGACAGGTGTCACATATCTTTGCCCAACTCATTTGATTAATTGCCTCCAAAGCCTGCCTCTGGCTAAGGGGCATGCCACCTTTTACTACAATCCCTGCCAGTCCCAGCAATTTATTTGTCACATGTACATACACAGCCCTAGCTAAGAACAGTAAGAACTCATGTTACCATGCCCATCTCATTCAATTAATTGCTTCAGTGGCAAGCCCCTGGCCAGGACAAATTTGGGTAACTGTAGTGTTAAATCACCCATACAAGCATTTTCCACATATATACTAAATCCATTTACTGGATTTACCACTCTTCCATTTTCTGTCACCATATACCCCAGTCCTTGCCACTCATTTGAAGGTTAAATATCACAGGCAACAATCTCAGCTCCAGCTGTTGATCTTGACTCTGTCTGCTCTTTGCTCCACGTTCTGGAGTCAGAATACACTAGGTGAGATGTTGTTTCTCCCATATCCAAATATATATTAGGCAGAAAGTGTCAGCATTAAGAAGGCAAACGGTGTAAAATTCACATAATGTCACATCTGTATTTTGCGGAATTTACCTATACCCATTGTTGTCTCAATGCCCAGAGGGTTGCGATTTATACCAGGTATGCAATGACCAGGAACTTACACACCCTGAGGAGGATACAACAGTCAGAATGGGGAGTTCCAGAATCCCCAGCTCAATAAACAGCAATGTCATTCAGAGCAACAAAAGTATTAGATAAGGGTGCACATGTCCATAGAGTTTGATGGACAAGATTCACATTATAACTGCAGTTGTGACCAATGCTTGTGTTGTGTGAATTGGACATAGGCATAAAGAAAATAAGGACTACACTGCTGCAAGTTCCCAAACACAGAATAAACCACATGATATCCTTTCAGCAGAGCCCAAACATCACAAAATCAATGGGGGATATGCAACTGTCATTATCTACAGCAGGACTTCATCTTAGTCTGGCACTCATAGCTGATTTTCAATTCAAAGTCAGAATTACAACTGGTACACATAACCTTTAATTTCTCCATAATAATGATTAATCACTAAACTCTTCCTCCCTCAAAAGTTACCCAGCACTGAAAAAGCATCATGAAAACAGGATTATAAATGTGTCTGATAAACAATGCAGCCTGACTTCTAGTCATTTTGTCATGGTTTAACCCCAGCCAGCAGCCAAACATCATGCAGCCACTCCCCCAACAGTAAATCCTACTGGGAGAGAACTAGAAGGGTAAAAGCCAGAAAACTTACTGGTTAAGATAAAGACAACTAGAAGGGTAAAAGCCAGAAAACTTACTGGTTGAGATAAAGACAACTAGAAGGGTAAAAGCCAGAAAACTTACTGGTTGAGATAAAGACAGTTTAATAGGGAGAGGAAAAATAAGCCACACAAGCAAAGAAAAACAAGACATGAATTCACAGCTTTCCATAGGCAGGCAGGAGTTCATCATCCACCTCCAGGAAAGCAGGGCCCCATCACACGTAACAGAGACTTGGGAAGACAAAACAAACAGCATCACTCCAAATGTCCCCCTCTTCCTCCTTCTTCCCATTCTATATTTTTTAGCAGGATGTCATGTGGTCTGGAATATCTCTTCAGTCAGCTGGGGTCACGTGTCCTGGCTGTGCCTCCTCCTAACCTCCCGTACAACGCAACTTCCTTGCCAGCATGGCAGTACGGAAAGCAGAAAAGGCCTTGCCTCTGTGTAAGCCCTGCTCAGCACTAACAAAAGCGCCTCTGTTTTCACCATCACTGTGTTCAGCACAAATCCAAAACACAGCCCCACAGTCACTGGGAAGAACTGCCCCAGCCAACATCAGCATAATATTATTTAACTTCAGTCTCTACAATAGAAGTGTATCAAAACCATCTGAAGTATTAGAGCAAGTAATTTATGGGGCAGAAATTAAAAATTCAGAAAAGAAACAATTCTGGAAAATCTTGCTGGTCTAGAATGGGGGAGTTGGCTCTGACAAACAAGCACCTGCTGGCTATGAACCCTTCATACGTGACAGTCACACTCTGCATCTGATCAGTCATGAAAGCACAAATTCTACCCTCACACTGAATCAGAAAGAAGCTACATGACAAGCAGTTTTCCTCCAGGTTCACAAAATTACACAAAAGGTCATATCTACCCTGGCCGCTCTTCATTTAAGTGTCACCCACACAGCCATGTGTTCACAGGAGATTTATATACCAGTTAAGCAACTGCTGTTCATTCTGGATGCAGGACCACACTCACACTAACTACTGCAGTATAGCCATATGCATTGGGAATGATACTATGATTTCTCTGGATATTGTCCACATTTATGGAGCCTTATTTATTGATCTAGCAAAGGTTTCTGATACAGTTGACCACACATTTTTGTTACAACAATTTAAGCGTGACACAGATTTTACTGTAGCTTGGTTTAGCAGCAATAAAATTGGTCACTGGGTATTATGGGGAAGATGGCATTGCAACAGCTATGCTGTGTCTGTGCAACAAAGAAAGGACATTCCATTCCCCCAGACTGTTCGCCTAGCACCTTCTCCAAGTATAGCATGTTCACTCCCCAGAACCTACATGAGTCCACTGAAAAGTCTGTGACAAACAGTCAGTTGTCTTCTTCAATGGAACCTGTCCACATCTGGCAGCCTGGACAGATAAAAATACAACAATTTTAAGTACCCTCTCTGCTCTTCAGAAAAGCAATGTCAGAACTCAGAAACCCGCAATATCATCTTCCAGGCTTTCCCCAAATTCTTCAATTTAGTGTTTATTATTGCTTTCTCTAACCCTCATCCTAGCAGATGTCTAATTCTTAGGCTTGCAGAAGGATGTGTAAAATCCCTTACAAGCTGCAGTAAGTGATTTCACTTCAGCTGACAGCAGTTTATGTTAATATGTATGCTGTTTTCAAAAAAGTACAAATGCAAAGATAAATAGTTAACTCTGTGAAAAGAATTGCTTCCTGCTTTATTTACTGTGCTTCTCATTTACCTCCCAAAGCAGAAATACACAGGAGAATCTCAGCTACAAGAAGTCTGCACAGTGTGATATGAGTTTGTAGGGCAGTTCTGGTCTCAGGAGTCTGGCAGGACAAAGGCAGAGAGGAGAAGCCATGGCAGGACCAGTACAACTCCAGCATCCAGGGAAGCAATAAAGTCACCATCGCTGGCATCATAAGACACCAGAGGCCTAACTAAAGAGCAGGGTTTGAGCCCACTACTCACCCTGGAAATGGAAGAGAGGAGCTGGAGCAAATCCAGGAATGCCTCTGGGCAGACCCTTCAGCCACAAGGCACAGTAAGCAACAGTAGCCCTTTCTGTTCCTCAGTACTCAGCTCAACTTTTGAAAAATTATTGTAATCTTTCATTTGAGGGGCTGACCATCTCCCAGAGCTAATAAAGAACTTGTTTTCCTCCCAGTTGAGCAAATGTACTTGCGTTCTTTAGATTTCTCCACCTCCAGCCCTAAAGCATCAGAGCACCCATGTGTTCCTGGGAGCTGCAAGGCGCAAGGGGGAGGCATATCCTAACTTCTCTGCCTGTGAAACACATCTGCTTTCTCCAAAGGCTAAATACTTCAGTCTGACTAAAAGCACTGAGTTGACAGTGCAGGCATCTGTGAGAGGTAATGATCTCTGTTATACAAAATTTACTTCATATTTAAGATGATATAGTGTCCTCATGCCACCTTTAACCCTATGATGACAGTCGCCTAAGTGTGCATAGCCAATTCCTCTTGATGTTCAGCAGGAAATATCACCTCTAAACAGAGCAATTAATTCACTTTTTCCTACAGAACATAAAATAAATTGAACTTCGCATGCTATATAGCACCTAAGATTACGGCTCAGATTGCCTTCCTCAAAATTCCTTAGCAGAAGCAAAGAACTGTCCAAAGAGCCAATCATTGGAGGGAAGAAGGCAGAAAACTTTCCACCACAAAGCCAAGAATACAGAGAGATGGTCTCTCTTATCCCAGTGGATCCTGGAATCCATAGCATGGTTCTTGATGGAACTTCAGACAGTGTGCAATACTTAAGTGTTACAATATGAACACATACAGCCAGGAGCTCTCTCAACCTTACATGGATTGTTTGCCCCATGGAAATAGCTGCTTAAATCATCTCATACCCTGAGGGAAACTGTAGCATTTCCACTCAATAGTATGTTTTCTTTCAATTCCAGTTCATCTCAGATGATATTTCCATATTTTATGTGAAACAGTGAAGCTGATCTCTCTTTGACATTCTGATTAAAGGTACTGGAATGCATTCCCTGTACACTTACACACAAAATGGCTTAGGTCCCATTCCAAATTATATGCACTTACTGAAACTGGATCCAAAAGTGGATAGAACTTGAGATCACACATTTGTATTAATTTTAATGTTCTCAAGATTAGTCAGAATTTTTAAAGCAAATCATTCATTTACTTGAATCTCTGTTTTACATTAGAGAGGATGGTTGTACTGAGATTTTAAATCAATTTTGGAGTCCTTTTCTACTGAGGATTAAGCTTGATGATTAAAGGGACTTCATGTTAATTTCAATAAAATTTTGCTTCCCCTTTCATTTACTATTTTATCAATTCAGCAAAAGAATTTTGCAGTCTCAGAGCTCATCTCTTGAGGTCTAACACAACAGTTTCTTGGTAGGCTGTTCTTTCTCCCCTTTCCACTATGATAGAGGACTTTAACAATGGTCTCTCTCCCCTCTGACACTGACCTGCTGGAAGACTCCTAATGTTCTCCTCACACCCCACTGTTCTCACTAAATGTGTTTTGACAGAAGAGCCAAAAGGCGAATGACCAGCACATCCCTGAGGCGGCTCTGGGATACCCCCATAGTCTGTAAAGAGAACAAATATAAATCAGTTTGTGTCCAAAAAGCCAAGAATAACTCACAGGCAGCACTGCTGGTGCCCTTAGAAGCTTCCCTCCCAATTATGAAAATCCCAGAAACCGCAAAACATGAGACCAACAAACCAACAGAAAATTTCAGCTCCATCTACAGTCCGTGTTATGGAAATCCTGAAAGCCCCAGCCTAAAAATCATGCAAGAAGGGGCAGGAAAAGGCTCCAGGTTCATCAAATCCATTCTCTGTCCCAAGACAAGTACATGCCTAGCTGTTCCTCTGAAGTATTTGTCTGTTCAACAACTCTGCCCCCTCTGTCCCAGCCTGCACAGCTGAAAAAGACCCACACTGGCATCATCAGGAGTTCGCCTGGGAAGGAACATTCTTCCAGCACACACATCCCCAACACTCCATCGCAGGGCTCATGGGCTCAAATGGGACCTCTGTTCCATATTCTTGTGCAACAAATCTAAACAAAACCAAAACATGCAGTTTTGATTTTGACATTGCTTTGCTTTTGACAGAATAGAGAATTTTTCTCTGCATTGTGGTAATAGTAATTCTCCACCGATTTTCTTGGCAGTTTTCTTAAAGATAAGATTTTTCTAATTGTAAGAGAAATATTCAGAACCACACAAAATTTCATTTTATTTTCCCCATTAAAAAAAAAAAAATCCTTTCAATAAAATCTAATGGATTTTCAAATTCCAAAGTCTTTGGCACCATAAGTTCCATTTTTACCAAGTACACCTACCAAGTCCATAAAATATTGTCCAATTCCAAAACTGATATCAGCTTTGCAAAGTACTCAAGGTCAAGCCAGATGTCAAATAGCTCAACAAATGTTGAATCTAGAAAACACACTCTCAGCTTCATGATCACCTCCAAAGCACCTTGTTCCTGTGCCATCTTAACCCTCTCAGCTCCATACTTGTATTAAGAAAAGCTACATAACTGACACCATCTACATACCATTCATGGCTATTTTTAACACTTCAAATCTGTTGCTAGTCTCTCCCTTATCCCTTTTAAAGTAAACCTATCAAAGAAGTCCTTCTCTCAGCAGAACATATATTTTTTCCTCTCAGGAGACAGGATAAATTTAAGACCCATCACCTAATGACTGAGCAGAGACAGAAGAAAATGTTTGGCAGCAAAAAGGGAACAATTTCAACATTTTACTCTGAAAAGCATAGCATTTCCTTCTTCCCTAAGTGTTCCCAAGAAAAGTGTGCCTAGAAAAGAGATCTGAAATCATTTCTAAGAAGTTTTATTCTCTCACTGAGCCCTGTGCATTTGGACTCATGACAGCACTACAGAAAGATTTCAGTGGATTCCAGTCATTCATTCTTCACCACACACATATCAAATTCATCAAGTGGGAGTGGTTTGTTCTTCCTGCTTACAATGGAAATTACCAAACAACATCTCCAATGCTTTTGCTCATAGGCTGAGGACACATTTTGCCAATGTAAATAGTTTCTGTAGGTCTACTACCTCAGATCATGGATGTCTTAACAAAAGTTTGTGCTAACCTTTCTCCCAGAGTGTGGTTTTATTGGTATCTCAGAAACAAGACCACCTGGGCCATTGGCTTTTTATTCCTCAGGCTTTATCCAAGACCTTCTCACTACTCATTCCTCCTGTCAAGAGAGCAGCTCCCTCAAAGGCACTTGCACAGATTGCCCAGAAAAGCTGTGGATATCCCATCCCTGGCAGTGTTGGACGGGGTTTTGAGTAAGCTTGTCTAATGGAAGATCTGCCTGCCCCTGGCAGGGGCTTGGAACTAAAAGATCTTTAAGGCATCTCTCAACTCAAACCATTCTGTGATCCTCATCCTCACAGTAAACAGGCAGAAGCTCCCAAGAGTGAAAAAGCTCAATGTACCCCTAAAAAATTCTTCTCCTTAAAATTAAATCTGTAGTGTGCTGTGCAAATCTGCTACTCAGTCCTACTCTCCAATTCTCACTCAGGCTAAAAAGGGGTACAGAAACTGTGTTGCCCTGTCCTTTAGATAAGCAGTGATTCTTGTATTGTTTCCAGAAGTTTGATTAACGCAGCAACTGCTCAGTACAGACTCCAGAGCTCCTTTTGGGAGACATTTAGGCAAAAGGTTTGATTGAGGAAGTCACTAGAATCAGCCTGGTTTTAAGAAAGTAGTTTAACATGCCAATGCCAGAATGCACAGAAGCTTATGGCTTCCTTGCAGCTGTGAATGCAGAGCTCTTAGAGACCATCTTTATTATATCAAATTTATAGAAATCCTTTGTGTTCATCTAGGGTTTTGAGCTGAGCCCAAGCTGAAGCCAACAGTATCTGTTTCATGGTACATAGTTCTCAAGATGCCTCTGAAGCTTTTATCAGATACTTCAGCACACAGGTATTGGGCACAGGTGACAAAATACAAGAGTGCTTCCATCTCAGTCTGCACTCCACGATGGAAGAAAACTGGTTCTCTGTTCTGTGCCACTGCTGCCATCCAGAGCCACTATGAATGGTTGTTTTTTTGGAAGTCTGACTCCAGCAGTAGGATATCTGCTAGAATTTCATGCTGCAGCATTGCTACATTTTATTTGCTGCATTTGCAATGCCATCCTTTTTCCCCTTTAAACAAATTGACTGTTAGAGCACATCAGAGAGTGAAAACAGCTCTGAGAATGCTGACACTTTGAATGTTCTGCTGGAGTACAGGAAATTTGTATCTTTTGATGGAACAAAGTCAGTGGCTTTACTTTGCTGTCGCATTTTGTTAAGCATGTGTCCAGTTTCATTTACATGGCTGTTAACATCCCTTTTCTTCTTGCTTAGAAACACTGAGGCCAATAACACAGAGCTCACACTGGAAATGGAAACACAAGAATGCATCTCTATATTCATACACCCACAGCTGTAATGTCAGAGCTGGAGGAAGCACGAAGAAAAATACCCCTGCATCTTACCTATGAGAGCTAGGTAGTCTCAAATTCCTGAATTTGATGCCAAAAATATGCATGTTTAGTTTTCTAATTAAACAAAGCTGTATTTACCATGTGCTGAGAGCTTTTTTGTTTTCTTGTTGTTCTTAAGACTGTTGTAGGAATGTGGAAAGGGGAGGCACGAATCCTGCATTTTACTGCTAGATGCTTTTACATGAGTCCTGTCCACTACATCATGTTCTCTTCTACTTTCCTAATTAAGACAGCTTCACAGCAAGCTCTTTGGCATAACATTTTCTGCCAGCTAATGCCAGAAGTACATGGTATGTTACAGTTTTACATGTTTGATTTAGTTCCCAAAGGTGTCAGAGCTATACTTGTGACAAGAGTGAACACTGGTCTTGGCATTTGCAAAGCTGTGCCTGTAGCAGAGGATGCTCATCAAACAAAGCAGCCCCTCCAGGCTAACACTGCACCAGGTAGAAAAGGGGTGAGGCAAGGGCATATGTAGGATTTAAACACAACAGGAAGGTCTTTCCATACATGATATGATGCATAAAACAGCCTGATAACTTGCATGTGATGCTGGACTGCATATACCAGCTGGTGTTATTGAGGCTACTCAAACTCATCAATAGCTCACATCACCCAGGACGTTCCTTGGGAGCAGGAGCTCATTTCAGCTACACAGACTCTCAACAGCACTGTCCTGCATCAGCATCCCATTAAAATGACCAGGAACATTTAAAGACATATTAATTATTAATGAGGTGGGTAGAATTCAGCCTATAATGGCTTCAAAAAAGTTAAGTGGTTCTGGGTAGCATGGGGACTGTTCTATTAAAACTGCTGAATGCAGTAAAGGCATTTGCTCACTTCCACAGAATGACTGCCTGCCTCAGTCAGTTTAGACTCATTTGACAGTGTTCTTGGTAGAATCAAATATTTCTAAATTTAGAAATTCAGGAGGGAATCTCTCTTTGTTTGAAACTTGAGAACATTGGCATCTTCTAGACAAGTTATTACTAGCACTGCAATTCAAAATTTATTTCTTTTTATATCTCAGTACTAATAATTGTGAAAAATGCATCAGGCCAATTTAACAAGAGACAAATTCATTTTTGGTATAATTTCCAAGGGCTTTGCCTTATGATACACTTAATGAAAAATCTTATGCTCCAAAGATGAATATTTAATAATATTTTTAAACCATGTTGTACCCTGTGTTCTACATAAGAAACAGGCAGGATATGTGCCTGTGCCTTAATAAAAACCAACACCATTTCATTAATACTCACATTTTCTTTGAGAGGAAAGGTGTTAGGCTGGGATTCAGCAGGTGGCACTGTTATCCGTAATTTAACACTTTCACAGGCTAGGCATACTTTTTGATATGGAGATTGATTATGCCTTTGTTAGGTTTTCCAGTGAAGTTTCTTTCTGGGGAGCAGGAAAAAAAGGGCAGGTCTTCCAAAGGGTAGGAGGCTCTCTCTCCACTTTAATCTCTCTCACAGGAGTCAGCAGTTGAAGCAGAAGTCAAGGTGTACTTTGGAAATGCTGGGACACACGATGCATTTAACTTTGAGACCATTTCTCTTTCAGGAACTGACTGAACATTTAAATAAATTTCACATCACTTTGAAGAGAGCCATCATACATATTATTCTGCTTTCAACAGGGAGTCAACTCACAAAAATTCCTGAGGTGCAAAACCTTCACATTGAGAATGTTCACAATATTTAGTGGCAGTTATAAAAAAAAATAAATTTAAAAAATTGAGTACCTAATACTTTTTCTTACATTGACTGTTACTTTATTGTACTGGAATTGGTTCTCCCCTCTATGCAAGTAGCAGCCAATCTACTGGAGTTACCAGGGGAAGAAATCCAGGTACAGTACTTCAACTCCGCTCTCTTCTCCTGCCCTTTTATTTTTTCTGGGTTAACTGTATCCCATGTCCTTGGCTTGGTGTCTTCTATCATAACTATCCCCACCACTAGAAGCTCCCAGATGAGAGGCACTAACTTGTAGTTCCACACCAAGGAAGAGTTAAACATCATGAGAACCTTCTAGCAGCTAGGAAAACAAATTTTCTACTGTTTTGGCATATCCATCACTCTGTAATCTACTCCTTAAAATCACCAAGCACCTCCCAGCAATGTGCACTGCAGTTATGAATTTCCCTTGATGGCAGAAAGCTTTTCGCTAGGCTCCAGCCTTGTTTTCCAAGATGTCCTGCACTCACCCACTCATGACAGAACTAGTTACTGGCCTGCTCCCTCTCCACTTCCCACAACATAGCAGGGTCCACCTCTGACTGTCCATCAACTCTTCACAATAAGTTTTGAAATGGGACTTCAGTTTTAAAGAATTGATTCTTTATCACCTTTGCTAGCATCGCATGGAATGAGATTTTCAGCCGCTGCCTTTTCCTGCACAGCCAATGATGGTAGCCAATGCTTTTGTATCAGATCTAGAGTTGTGTTATTTGTTTTGTCTGGGGTTTTTTCCTATCTACTTGCATGGAATTCACCAAACATGAAACAAAGTACCTTTTTCTTCATGATTTTTTTGAGGGGTTTTTGTTTGTTGGGTTTTTCTTAAATCATATCATTTAAACAGATTTGTGCCAACATTAAACTTTGAACTTTTATCTAGGAGGTTGAGCCGAGCAAATAACAGATATTGCTGCCTAAGCTTTTGGGAAAAAAGCAAGGATGTGAAAGCATCAGGAAAGATTTATGAGAGAGGAGTTTGGTCTCTTTTGATGCAAATCTATACTGAGATTACAACAAACTTTAAAATAGATGCTTAAGCCAGAAAACCACGGGTGGGAAGAGTCAGATGGCTTCTTCTAAGGAAGGCTAAAGGAACTCTGGAGAGAGATCTGAAAAAGGCAGATTGGTATCCATTACAAACTCTGAAGCAAACAGCCTTACTGGCAGATGACATGTAGGAAAAAAAATGGGAAAGTTTTCAAAATAAAAAAAGGAAATTATCAGATCATTCTATTTTACTTGTGAGCATACTTATTTCTTTGTCAAGACGGTGGTCAAACACTGGGACATGTGTCCAAGAAAGATGGTTGATGCCCCAAGCTTGTCAGTGTTTAAGGAGCATTTGGACAATGGCCTTAGGAAATATGCTTTAACTTTTGGTTAGACAAGTTATCCCTTTAGTGGGAATGATTTAAATATAATTTGTTCCTGGATACTAGACAAGGAGACTGTACTTCCAAAGACATGCTGCCACTTTGAATCAGCATTTGCCTTTGAACTCGTGGCCATTTGTAAAGTTAAGGCTTTGGCACCAAGAAGAGCATCAATGCTATACAAAAGCTGCCTATTTGGGAACGAATTTTTCAGTGACCTTCACAGGACATGGCCGATTTCCATGCCTGCAAGTTATTCTGATAGGAAACTAATATATGCAATTTGAAGACAATGCATAAGCTGAGGAAACCAGCAGAGAAAAAACTCAGAGACCAATATCAGATGGGCTCAAAGAGACTTTTAGTATGGCAGGACATGCTGGGCTATTCTCTCTGTAAAACAATACCATCTGCCTTCCCCCTTTAAAAATTAAAATTCAAATACAAGCATAATTTTGACTGTTTCAGCCTTTATCAAGCTCAACTGTTCAGCACAGCATTAAATAGTATGAAATAAGGACTCTTGGAGGACTGTGCATACTGCATGAAAGCATTCATTAAGTCTAAGTTATGGTTACTTCTGCTGTCAAGTCAACAATGCACAATCAGTGGTGGCTAAAATTTTAGGCTGGTATGTTAGACTAACAAATAGTTTTTGAGTCATATAAATTCTGTTTCCTGCTAATGAGGACAAATTATATGTCACCACAGAATTAATTTCTTTCTTTGCACTAAACAAAATAACAGGAAGAAACTTCTTACACATACAACTTCGTAAAAACTTGAGATTTTTGCCAGAAACAGCACTTTTGTTTTCAGCCTAAGTGCATACAAAGATGAGGCAAAGGCAAAAACATTTGGATTCAGACTTCTAAGAGAAAGAACAAAAACTAAATTGAAAATTACACCTATACAGGATTCTGCAAGTGCTCCATGTTGTCAAAAATATTTGGATTCACTTAAAAATAAAGCATCTCTGAAGTTCAGGCTGTACTGACTCCAAACACAAACTTTATGACCTGAACCATCATTACTTAGGATGGCATCCTATAGTATCACAGACCACCATCCTGAACTACTAGATTTTATTGAACACTCTTCCTAAAGTTCACAGACTGCTCCTCTCTGGCTTGCCAAATGCCAACTGAGAGTCATTCAAATCAGCACTACAAAGCAACACCCCGATCTCATTTCTCTCTGACTTTATCACCAGCATTTCCTATAAACCACTTGGCATAAGGCACAAAACCCTGTCAGAGACTTATTGAATGGTTTGGGTTCAAAGGGATCTTAGACATAATTTATCTAGAAAACATTAGGTATATGGTATTTAGAGTAGGATTTGGGAATAACACCACTGGCCACACCACCACAGATCACACTAAGAGCATATAACCCCTCATGGAGGAAAAGCCTAGGCCTCAGGGTCAAAACAGGAACCACAGAAGCACTCTACAGTTACTGTACTTCCTCAGGATCACTAAAACAAAAAATTACATGCAGCTGAATCAAGATAAAATGACCCATAGCTCTACAAAGCTCTATTCATCCAGTGGGCAAAGAGAGGCAGAAAGCAAGTGCTGTATAGGAGCTACAAGGCGCACAAAGGGAACTTGTGTCAAAGAAAAGGACTAGTTTTCCATGTAAAAGGTGGTAAAGCCTGCTATAGATGGTCTGGAAGAAAACACAAATAAGAGGCAAAACCTACCTTAACGTTATGTTGCACTGGAACAAAGGGGAAAGCTTGCATAAAGCAGCCCATCACCAATAGCTTCCGGGGGCACAAAGAGCCCGACTCCGCAGTCCCAAAACACCTGAAGGCATTCAGTTGGTATCTGCTCCTCAGCCCAGGTGCTCCTGGGAAGTGCAGTTCAAGGTAGTTAAGTGACAAAGCCTGAGGATCTGACAGAATTATAGACTGTGAGTTCACAGAATTGCGTATTGGTATACAAGAGAAATCAGTAATCCTTTGGTTATAGAAGAATAAATCAAGTGTTTTCAGGTGAAAAGACCTAAATCTTTGGGTCATTGCAAGAGGTTAAATTTCTACAGAGCCACATTAACAGCATCTTAGTTAAGGGAGTTGGGATTGAGTTATCTTATGAAAATGCTCCATAAACTTTGATGTGCTCATTGTTACATTTGATAGGAAGTTCTAAAGACTTCAATATTTTTTATGAAGTCTTCTAATATTTTTAACTAAAAGAGATCTTTTTAACCATTTTTTCCATTTCTCCAGAAGTAAGCCTGTCAGTCACAACTGATTCCTGCTTTCCCAGTATCTCACAAGGATGTCATCCCTTTCCTTTTAAACCAAATCCTTTCTAGCATTTCAGAAGACAGAAATAAAATCATCTACTCACAGGTTTAGCTATAATAGTTCTGAATAATTTATATGTAGGAAGAGAAGGAGAAGAAACATACAGCATATGACTGATCATATTCATGTAGAACAGCCCAATAAACTGTTTTCCAGAGGAAAGGCAGTTTAGTTGCGTCTTTGTAAATTAAACACTGAAAACTGAACAAGAGGCCACTTCCATAATGTAGATATTTCTAATGAAATCATTGCATATAAAAGTGGCTTCCCCTATCTTATTACATATATTTTTTTTCTTATAAGTAATTATTTGACTATTTATCAAAATTCACATTAGATTAGAAGAAGGTACACTGAGGTATAGGTCTGAGAAGCAGAAATTAAGGTCTCATCTATCCAGTTAACTCTTCTTTCAGAGGCAGTGATGGATGGAGCATCTTGCTGAAAGGCAGAAGGAAAGTCTTGTTCCTAGTTCTGCCAAGTGACCCCAGAGAAGGCACCTGTCCCGTTACAATACTATGGTCTTCACAATATAGCAATAGACTTCTGTGACTTCTTCCTTTTAAGGTCTACAAGACATAAAAATCTGCAAAGTTTATTGAGATCAAAAAATAAAAGGAACCTTGGTGCTTGTTCTAACATGAAAGAATTAGTGAATTACCCAAATAATTAGATATAATTACACACTCCAGTTAGCAAAGCACACAAACTCTCACAAACAAAACCCACAACTCTCAGTCCAGTTGGTCTATTTCCATGTGCATTTGTAGGCTGGCATCCACATTAGAACCAGAAATTTTCCAGTATATGCCAACTAAAGACCTTACTAGGAGGTGAGTAGGTCCCTGGGTATGGGAATAGTCCTTTGCTCTTCCAGCACAACCATACAGAATTAATGAAATGGAACATTTAGAGTTTAACAGGCTCAGCAGATGATGCAAATTTCACCCTGTGTCTCTCCACAGAATTCCCTGATTGTATCATTAGCAGAACAGCTCCCACCAGGAAAGAAGAAAAAGTGGGCATGAGTGAGAAAGACTTTATGTACTATTCAGATACAGAAAAGTACACAGGAAGAAGCTGATGTGAAAAAAATGAGTCAAATTACTGAAACAAACAAGGAGATAACAAGCAAAACCACTCCATAGGTTGCTGTGTGCCTCTCTGCTCCCTAAAAGGATCAATCAGGATGGTCATTGCTGTGTACACGGTGAGAACATATTTCCATACTTAAAAATCCCTTTCTACCATTGGGTCAGACTGCTGAGAGAGGAAATAGCACAAGAGCCACTTCACCAATTCTGTGTAAGGTTAAAGCATTGCCTTTTAAATTTAGACCAAAGTGACTGCTCTTCTTTTTCTGGCTCTCTATTTTGAAGCTGCTTGCTGAGAAGTGACAGCTTCTTCATCCTCATCCTGGGCCCCACTTACAAAGTGAATTCTGGAAGGAAAAAAAAAGAGGTGTTCTGCTCCTATTTGGACAAGGCTGCTGAGTGCTGGTGACCCAGTACAGCCAACAAAGCAGGTTGTATCAGTGTCACAGCTTAGTCCCTCCTCAGCACACTGACAATGAAAAGTAGTGCAACACTCTGCTTTCTCTTGTAACTGAGAAAAACAAGTTAACTTAATAAGTCACCAGGAAAAGTGCTTCTAAAATTGATATTCAACTTTTCAGATACATTTTACATACAATGAGGTATTTTCTAATCATCTCTGATACTTCTTATTTTCCAGACATCCTAGACACTGCCATAAGGAAGCTGGTAATTGATTGAGGCCTCAAGATTTAATGTATTCACTGAACCTTGGTCTACTAACAGCTCATATTCATCTCAATAAGAATTGAATCAACAGGTCACACCATGCCACCAGGATAATTACAGACAGAATGTATGAGATTTTTAAAATCCACTATTTTTGTGTAGCTTTAGTTTACATCAAGCATGAATGACAAGGAAGGTCCAAAAGGTTAAAGCAAATACTTAGCACAAGAATCAGATAGCTGTGATATTCTGCGATATTCAGAACCAAACCTGCTATGTTTAGGGTGGTAAAACACAGTTATTTTCCCTTGGAAGATTGTTTTTTCAAAGAATTTGGTTTTGGGGTTTTTTTCCCCAAATAACATTTGGCCTTATTCACATCTGAACTCAAAGGCACATCATTACAATTTATAGTGAAACTCAGAGTGCAAATACACATTTAAAAGTATTTATAAAAGCAATCACTTCTACACTCCACAATTTCCACACTTCAATTTGGATCTTATTTCTTCACATTTTGTTATTTACACAGTAATTTCTGCTTATCCAAGAGTGCACTGCTCAGATGTAATATCTCGCTTTCAGCAAGGCCCTGCTTTTTACCCAATTTTTCACAGCTAAATTCACTGGAGTAGAAGAAGGTCAATAAACAACTCTCTCAGGAGTCTTAATATATAAGCCAATTATTTTATGCATTTTTTTAACTTGACAATGTGAAGCGTTGATAAATTGAGAGTTGGGCAGACGCACTGGGAACAGATGTTGGAGGCAAACTCTTCTGGCTCCCTGGTCTCTGGGTCCTGGCCATTGGCCAGATTATGAGACTCTTGCTCATCCATACCAAGAACACTTCATTTAGAAAGCACTTACACCCACCAACTGCATCTCGAGGCTAATGACTCTTGAGGCTAATGTCAGAGTTAGGTACCTACATCATTTTGCTGAACTGTGACCAGCACCAACTTTGCAGCAGCTCTCGTGGAGCTGCAGGTAAGTGCTGACATTTCCATTGCGTGTGTTGGGAGCATACAGGTGGGAGAGATGATGCTACCAGAGCTTTAGGAGCCAGACAGAGACTTTTAATATTTCCAGGTACTCCTAGGTATTACAGAAAAAGAATTTATCCCTAAAACAATGTTTAACATCAGAGATGTCAATGTAGGCAGGCAAAATAGTACTTAGCAATGGGCTAGATGACCAGAGGTAAATCCTACAAGAATGTGAGTGCTATCAACAAACAAGCTGGTAATTCCTCTTACAATAACCAATGAATGCGTTACTGGTGTGTTGATGTGGGAAGGTAGGTGTGGTAAGTGGGGCAGCATGGGAAGGATTTGGAGATAGACTCAAGGACAGAACTCACTTGTAATTGCCCCAGATTAGATGACAGTAATGGCTGTTTCCATCTGAGAACTACACACATTCCCGTGCCAGTGGAATAAGGGTTCTATAATAAGATGGGATCTATGGTGCTCTGACTGCCATAAAAAATAAATAAAGTTATTATAAATGATATCTCATAAATAATTATGATGTACATAAAAATAGAGAAGCAAGGTTTATAACTGGACAATCAGAAGTCTTTTGAGTAACTGAAAGAAATTATCAAATTTAATTAAAACATATATTTAATACTGATAAATTATATTCAGATAGAGAAACTTCAGGCCATTATGCTGTAACTTGCTGTTTGAAAGATTTAGGATGCAAATGTGGTTAACTTGGTATCAATAGCTTGGCACAGTTAACCACTGCCAAAGTAACTGAAGTTATTGAAATTACCATCATAACACTTAGGACTCGCAGTCAGGCATTACAAGTCCTGTATATTAAAAAGACAGAACAGAAAGACAGTACCTACTGTGAGCAGCTTACAGACTGGTTTGTCATATGAGACAACAGAAGAACCGATAACAAACAAGCAGGAGAAAACACACACTGGCAATGCATAAAGCTCATAGCAGAATGCCTTGCAGAGAGTCCCCAGATTTGTTGCTAAGTTCACACCAGAAAATAGCAACATGTAAATGAGTTCCTACTGCTTGAGCACCTGCATTAGTCTACACTTGTGCAGGCTGAATTGTGTTTGGGGCAGTAGAAGCCAAGGCTTCAGCAGAAGGTAACAGTTCCCATTTGTCTGCAGGAAGAGAGGACCTCACTCATAAAGTGAAATTCATCTGAACTGCTGCCAGCAGCTCAAACACAGCCCACCTTCCTTTGATACAAATGCTGCAATTGCTAGCACATGCCCTTGTCTGCTCTAACTCATAACTCAGTAAATGAGTTAAATCATAATGATTTGTTGCCATCATTTCTTTTTCTAAGATATTTTAAACTGTTCTAATCCTAAAGGTTGTCCATTCCCTCTGTATATTGCAATTTTGGGATGTCTGTTCTGAAATTGTGGTAGAGCACTACAGTGTGTGTTGGTGATTAAAGACAGACAAACTCCATGTATGGTTCAAAAGTTCAGCTCCAATTTGAAGGTTCTGGGATAGAAAGTGATAAAAGAGGAAAGAAAAGGAAAGGAGAAAATATAGGATAAAAATGCATTTGAGAGGAGGAAGTAGAAAGTCGTAAACAAGCATGGAAGTAATTTAATTACTATATACAGCACACCTGTCAAATGCTGCATTTCTCTGCTTTAACACCTGATCTACAGAGAAAAGCTGTTTGCTGCTCCTTCTGAGGCAGTTTTGTTTTGCTTTATTGATTCATCCGATACCACTGAATGCTCTGCTCTTGACCTCTGCCAGATGTAGCCGAGAGAATTTCATCAGTGGATTCCTGCATGGAGCTCAATAACATCTTGTTGAACTGGGGCACAGCTTTTAGGAAGACATCTGTTCCTGACTGGATCCATAGGTGAGTTGTTTCAATTATTAATTTCCCTTGCTTTTTTATAAAAATGACTTTATTTCCCATTTGAATTTGCCAACCTTTGTTCTAACAGTCACAGGTTTGTACCCTGATGACAGCTCATCTATCAGAACAGCATTAGATAATTCATATGGGCCACCAATCCTGTCTTTGGAAGGACTTTCCTTTAGAGGGAGCAAGAAAAACAACCTTTAATAAAAAGTCCTCAGCAAGAAAAACAGCCTTTAATAAAATCTCCTCTGTAACTAAAAAGTGAATCAGAAACTCCAGGGAGAAACGATACAGGGATCAATCAGTAACAGCTCTAGAAGCTAGAGTGACAAGCTTGAATGTTACAGCCTGAAAGTCCACTGCTGATGCAAAACTAGAACACCCTCTCAATAATTCTTTAATAACTCAGTGGTTCTGCATTGGACTCCACAAATCATCTCTAAAATAGAATGAGGTGCTCAAAATTCGTCTATCTTTATCAGCCAGACGGATGCACTGCAGCAAAAAGTTACCATAGTTACATCTTAAGGACAGCAAAAGGAGCTTTTAGAGTTGAGCATCTTTGCTACTTTTAGCTCCTCTCCAATATTTGTTGCTACTCACAAATATCCAAATACCACGACATCACTACCAGCTGCCCAAAGCACAGAAGTGCCAGGAGCAGAGAAGGGTCTACCTCTCTGTAGCACCACTGAATGAAATTCAGCCAGCTGAGGAAAACGGCTGCATGATCCTGGTGTAGGGTTAACCCACCGAAGGCAAAAGAGCTTGGCCAAGGAACATGTTATTGCCAAGGCTGGCTTTGCAGAACTTGCAGTTTTGGCCGAAATGCACAATCTTCAGGGACACAAAGGATTGTTTCATGTATATGCACCTTCTGCCAAATTCCAAAGAGAGGAGAAAACAGAAAAATAGCCAAAAAATAACTAAAATCACAATTTTTATAAGTAGTATTAAGTATTCAGGCACACAGTAATACTTGCCAGATGGAGATTCGTATTAAAGCAACAGAATCTTGCCTATATCCTCTATTATCTCTTCATCTAGATTTTCCCGGTTATCTGTTAGCAAGTGTTCAATGTACTTTCCTAAAACCCAAAAGCTGGAATCCATGCATCCATCGATTTACTCACTTGCAAACTCCACACTATTCTTCCTCTTCTATTATTATATATAGACACACACATATGCAAACATAGCTAAATACAGTATGCATGTGTGTAGGTACTAGTGTAATTGTAGTCAACAGAGCACTTGCATTTCATCACAATAGGATTATTTCTTGCATTATGTATCTTACACGCATTCCTTTATCTTCTCTCCATTTGAGTTATTTCAAGCCCACTTTTTCTGGCTAACATTGTTTTATGCTATGTAGGTGGAAATGTGTGAGGCAAACCAAAGGACTGGAATTGTATCACCAGCTGACCCAATGTCAACCAACATTTCCTACATATTCTCCAATTCTGACATTCTCAATCTCAGAGATGTAAATGCGCACATGAGATGGAACAATACTCTGACCTTGCACAGACAGCAGACACAGAAGAAGTGATTTTCAGCCAAAACAGTTTGCTTTTTGCTCTGTGTATCAGGCATGAAATTAAAAATCATCAGAGCCATGTCTCAGTAACTTAAGTTCAAATTTTCTTGAATGCATCTACAGCTTTGTCTATGAGAGACTGGCAGGTAGATCCATGAGCACTGGAAGGGATTTAATCAATATATGCATCTGACTGACAGGTGGTCAACCACTATGAAGGAAACTTCCCTGTCTGTCAGTCTAGGAGCCATTCTGGCAGCCACATTCACACCACCTGGGCTGGGACTGAGGCCCCTTCAGAACTACAAACCCTACAGTCACATAGTCAGACAAGTTTTCCTGTCCTGCTTAACCCAAGGTTTCCTATAGCAGAACCTCAGATATCTCAATCTTTAAAATAATTTAATCATGGTGCAACAACAAAATAACACCTTGAGCTCAAGCTGGGTGCCTCCAAGGAGGGGCCCTGAACAAAGGAAGCCATGGATTTTATACTCTTACAGTCTAAGCACACAAAAGTCTGGGGTCATCAGCTCCTGTCATGTCTCTGAGCGTCCAGTCACAGTTCCCAGCCTCTTGCCTGGGGTTCCTGTCACCCAGAGCTCAACCTGCAGCTGCACACCAAGCTACCTGCATGGAATGTATTCCTCAACACCACACGGTACAAAACTACTCCACAAAGAGCCTCCTGGATGCTCTACTGAAGCAGCTAAGCAGCTATCCAGGTTAGTGTGGAAAACAAAATGGGAAAGTCTAACATCAAAAATTGAAAAGCCAATTACTACTATCTCTTCTCCAGAAATTCTCTCCAGAAGATATGGTAGACCACAAAGGATACATGCTGGATTGCAAGCAGACTGTTGACTATCCCTGTGGGGGACACCAAAGCAGGATGAATGGCCATCGCACAGCAATTCAACTTTTGCTCAGATTACTCGTCCCATTGTGCAGGCTCACAAAAGTAGTTGTATTACTATGAATTCATTGTCATTAACAATCACAAAAATTATTATTATGAAAAAAGAAGTATTAGAACAGCCTGTTCTGCTGCAATGCCTCCTGATTACAGCTACCACAAGGCATGTATAGTTCCCTAGAAGGCCACCCCAGTCAATAAATTAGAGAAAATTCAGCAAGATTTTTTGTCTCTGCATTGTAACCACAGATCTTGTGATTAGGGAAAGACAAAAAAAGTTTCAGTGCAGTAAGATTTTCTTAACTGCTTGAGAGTGCCAGCTATTGCCTGGTGGAATAAGCACTGAGCTCTGAGTGGCAGGAATATCTTTACGCCTTTTTTGAAAGTCTTCAGCCAGAACCATTTGCTTCCCCACAGCAGCTAAGAATGTCACCTTGTGTTACTGTCCTTTAGTTCCAGCTCTACACTCCGTTATTTCAGCCCCATCCATCTCTATTTCTATGGCTAGTACTTTAATAAGAATTAAACCTACTCACACTTTTCTGATGTTAACTTTAATTTCAGTTTCTGTGCAACAGGTGTCATGAGGAATTAGTACCATTGCATTTAGCAATTCAATTAATGAAAGTACATTAAAATTACAGTAGTAATGAGTAAAAAACTATTCAAACCATTAGCAGTGTCAGAACTCCCAAATTTCAGTAAAAATATGCAACCCTAATGAATTAATGTTAACTCTGGAGCCTGAGAACAAAATTTCAACTCCTTGCCATCCAATCACATCTCTGCTCTTGACCTAACCAGTTATTAATAATTTCTCTTCTGGTGATGAGGGCGATTTTGCAGTTTTATTTCATCAATTTCTAGTAGAGCAAAGAGGACATGTAGTTTGGTTCCATTTTTCATCTCTAAAGACATGCGTAAATTTGAGTTCCTGGCATTTAAATAAATAATTTTCTCCTATAGAAATGACAATAAACAAAAGTCAAACTCCTATTGATCTTCACCTTGCATTCACCACACTGAATCATAGAATTGACATCCAGAACCTGAGTGTATAATAGATATTTTTTAATATTATAATTGTAGACCTAAGCCTGAATTTTGACAGCAAAAAAAGCATTTGTCACTGCTGCCTGTCAGCATATGTGGACAGCTTGGAGAAAACTCTAGAGGTGTCAGCTGCTCTTCTCTTCTTCTCCCTGGCTGCCAGGTAGACGCCACAGCTCTGCAGCTCTACCACGTGTCAATTAGCCAACATCCAAATGCAAATTTTTTCTTATGAGACTTGCCCTGCCCCAGTAAGATGTGATATGTCTTCCTGCCAGACCCACTTGTACTCGCTTCAGCTTTCCATCTTTCAGAGAGAAAGGCTTGGAAGAAATTGAGGGTCAGTTGAGCGGCAGTGGAACAGGCAGGAAGATTGCTGACAAAGCAATCTCAAATGATAACATGTAAGAAAAGGGAGATTCTATGTTGGATTGCTCAAAGAGCAGAATTATAGGAGAAGGATCATGAAATTCTTCTGCAAACCATTACAGGCAACCCAGCCTGGAAAAAATAATGACTGACAGAAACAATCCTTTACACATTTTATGTCACTTATTATTTTCAAATATGGGATTGTACATGTGCATGTTTTGGTACCACCACAAAAAAAGAGTGAGAATGACAAACATAGACTGCTAAGAGGACAATGTAAGGGAGTAAAACATCCTGGAATTACTAATATCTAATGTAGGATTGAATGTTGAATAGAGTGATTCAATTTTGCCACAGACTTTCACTGAACATAGCAGTCACACATGAATGGATTACAGGAGCTGATTAATTTATGTATTCACTTTGAGATTTTTCAAAATATAGATTAAAACACTTTGAATAAAAATGTAAAATTACATCCCATTACAAAGTCCTAGTAGTGGTAAATGAAAGCAGTGGAAAGTGTGTTTTTGAATATTTCTTCACACCCTCACCCTCTTTGGACTACGTAAGGCAAAAATATTTATTTTCTACATTTAGAAATCAACAGGGGAAACAGTGGCTAGGATTTATAAAAATAATTGTCATTAAAGCCAGTATTTCCAGAGTACAGGAAATGTTTCCCATACAATCAGCTATATTCATTTCAGTAGGAAGTTTCCCACAGATAGTTATGGAAGAAGGACTGGACCCTGAATTACAGTGAACATTTGCATTCTTCATTTCAGTATTTGCTCGAAGTTCTGTTTGACTAAGTGCCCACAAAGAGCCACAAGAATGCAGTAACCGAAGGGGGACTGGCACAGACATAGGCAATTGCCATTCCTACCACACACAGCCAGCAAAGCTGCCAGTTATGTCAGGCTCCCTCCTCTTCCCCTCAAAAGCTATAAAATCTTTTTAAATACTCAAGAAGGGAAAACAGGCTAGTAAGCCAAGGCAGCTGAATAAATGATATCTGGAACCAGATTTTTAGCTACATAAAACAGCTGTTGTGAGTCAAAGTCAGGATGTGTTGAGGCAAGACTCCCCCAGAGTGACAGTGCTTTGTGCAGGGAAGAAAGAAAGGCCAACAGAGAACTGCACGTGCACTGTCTGCAACAGCATTCCTGAGCTGGGGGGGACTGGATTCATGCATATGTCATTTATCAGTCTAAAATGTGAACAAAGCTTTGCCCACCATGAGAGGCATTGTCCTTTCACAGGGCTCACATTCTGTAAATACCGTGGACCTGCAGTGAGATTTCCAGGACATTATTTTCCTCAAAACTGTTCATAACTTCACCAAGGTATCATCCAGCAATTAGTTTTCTTAAGCAGTTTTATAACGACAGTGCCATGACCTTAGTCCAATGAAATTAATTCCATAGATCTTTTTAACTTAATCCAACAAAAACCTACTCATCTCAACATAGACTCATGAATCATTTTAATATATACATTTATACTAGTACAATTAGTGTTATTAATATAAATTAAATGAGAACCCTAACATTATTTTACACAGAGTAGTGATAGAATTATTAATGCCAGTGAGTATTAGAACAGTATTGAATATTAAATATGCTGTAGGTCATAGGTGTTTTTAAAGTACAGGATCAGAAAAAAATTGTTGACATAAAAAAGGAGGATCTTTTTGCTTCATTTCATATAAGTGATTTTTTATCTACAGAAGTTATACACATACATAGAGAATGATTTACACAATATCCCAGTGTTAAATCCCTCCAGTGAAAATGAAAATCCTTAACAATAGACATAGGTTTCATTTCCTTAACCTACTTCTGTACCTGCATCTTCACTCAGGCACTATCTCTTCTGATGGGGACTAGTGTATGTTTTTCTTACTGTGAGAGACCTCCAGCAGATCACTCGGTCTCTGTGTCATTAGAAACATGTAAGTATGAGAAGAAAGATCTGCTTTGTCCTGTATTTAATACCTACTCAATTAACAGATTGTTCAATTCTTTCTCAACTGTATCTCTCTTCTCTGGAGAAGCTTCACTCAACTTTTCCAGGATCTCCAAACCACATGACTACAAAAGACAAACTATTTTTACCTGGACTTTTTTTCCTTATATTTAAGGGACAACTGTGCCTTCTTCACCTGTCCTCCAATCACCACTCTTCATGCAGACCCTTCCTTCCCCAAAACACCAGCTGAGAGCCACCTCCTGTTTTAATACCAACAAAAGCAGTAGTCATCAGCAATGAGGAAAGCTGGACCTTCTTTATAGAAGAGAGTATTACGGAATAATAGCCTCAACATCTTTGCATTTCAACAAGCACAAGTGGAAATCATTTTTCAACAAATGGAAAATCATAAATTATTCTAAATAAAAATTCAAGTGTATCCAAGAAGTATAAAATCATTAACTTTATGCATCTTGAGAAGTTCAGAGTATTCTGCCTGGCAAAAAAAAAGACTGAAACTAGACACTAAATGTTAATAAAAATATTAATGTTATTTCATTTCATGTTAATTCCTAAAATAATGATTGATTTATTTTAATGGGTATCCAGATAAATTATCACACTAGAAGATTTACTGCATTTTTTTATAAGATAAATGCAGCAGTCTTCATTTAAACTCAAGGGCAGACCCTAACTATAGAATCACCACCAGAGCTTCTGGAAATCCATATGGACAGCTTTTCGGGTGTGGAAAGACACACACTATTACATTAAAATCAGCAGGACTAAGAAAGTTGTTCTGTATTTGAAACAGATTTCTGCAAAAAGTGCAACATCTTTGTAAGAGATGTGCATAGAATAGACCTTTCTCTTAAAGCTTTTGCTAAGAGGAATTAAGTTTAAGGAGTATGATTTTGTTAAACTAAAAAGCAAGTGCAAATATCTAATAAGTGATATACCAGATGTGTGTGAACAGTGTGAAGGTTGCCTTGTCAAGTATTGTAGAAAATTATATCCACGTTTATACTAGAGACAGATAACTCAGGGAAAAAAAAAAAGGTTAAAAAAAAAAAAAAAGGAAAAGAAAAAAGAGCATTTGATTTCATGAGTAGAAAACATTCATCTGACAGATTAATTATTTTTGAAGCAACAGCAGCAATGAACTGATTAATACATGAAGCTCTCTGTCTCCATGCTCGTATAACCATCACATTAAGTAAATTCCATTTCCCTGAAAAGATTCTGACTTACTGAAAGGTCTTTATGCACTTATAAATGTGTCAACAAGCGACAAGGAGGTAATAGTTTCCAGGAGGTATTACTGCAATGTATATTTGATAATGAAATTTACTGGGTAAATTAGCCAAAGAAAAAGTATAAAGGTCTAATGGGCAGAGTCTACCATTCAAAGAAGCACACACTGCTGGTTGTAGAAAAGATATGATGGATGCTTTCTGCAATGGAGTATCACAACCAGCCAGGACAGAGATTAATTTATCTGTTTCCAAAGGAGATGTTTTTACAAATAAATTTGGCCATGAGCACAGAGTCTTTTCTTTTGACAAATCAACCCCCATGACCATAGTTACCAGTTTACAAAAAATGATCTATCTTTTTGTCTAGATCACTGCAACTTGTCCACTCCAGGAATCCTTCACTGGATATCCACTGAGAGTCACTGACCCCTTAAATCATAAGGTATCACTGCTGTTCTGATCCCTAAACAGATTGTTCAAGCTAGAAAGTGATAAACACCAGGTCCATTCTGAACATTTGGATACTTTTAGTTTGTACTTGAATTAATATTTTTAGATTTGCAATATAAGGTGAAGATTCAGAGACTTCTGGGAGCTGTTCAGAGAGCACACATTGGGAATTTTATGCCCCAAAAAATTATTATAAATCAAACTCAAAGCTTCTACTCTACCAAAATAACTTAAAATCACTCTTGTTAATAGTTGATTAGCCATTCCAGCTAAACAGGGAAATGACTGCTACTTATTACACAGGAGAGAAGAGCTGCCTAAAAGCAAAAATCGAAATCTCAAAGACTTAAAGATGCAGAGCACTGTGGAAGCCATTTGACCAGTACGCAGTCATACACTCAGATTATATGATGAGTGGCTTTATAAGAAAGGATTCAAGTTTCAGAAATGTGTCATGTGCTATCATGGAATGCTATTCAATATGTGTATCACTTTTGTCACTTCAGCTCATTGTCTAGGAAAAGGAAAACCTAGTGGGATGTAGTAAAATGGCAATGGTATATTTATGTAAATGCATCCTTCTCACAAAGCTTCTCATCAAACAAGATGAATTACTGTTCACCCTCGAGACAAATGATAAAATATCAGAATATTTTACAGTTATGCAGTTATTATCACCTGGAAGAACCCAATCTAAAGGGGTGATGTGAAACAGCAGAGAGCTCTGGGATGGGATTTCCTTAAGTAAATAAATCCTGTATTTCTGTAGAGAAAAAATTCACATTGCAGAGTTCTATATTAATACAGAATCATGAAAAAAACCTGTAAAATTATACTGGTATGTTAACAGAATAGGTCAATATAGGAGCCAGATTTATATTTCTTCTTATTAAATGCAACAAGTCGTTTCAGATTCTTTCTGAAGTGAAAAGATGTTAATGCTCATTTCTGGAAGTGTGAGAAATTATGCTTCATCTGTAAATATAATATCTTTACAGATTCTAGTGTGAAATTAATACAGCACCACTACATAAAATGCATAATTCATGTACTGATAGCCAGTCAGATGTAGCAGCCACGAAAACGGAGGCTTCTGCAAGTCATCAGCACACATCTGCACATCTGCAAAACAAGTGAAGGCCACAATCCTCTAAAGGTGGACTGTGTCGGGGGGGGGGGG
>WBMY01006611.1:594398-754044 GCA_013397315.1 Donacobius atricapilla | reverse complement strand
AAACCAAAAAACACCAAAAAAACACCACCCACATTTTAGACAATGCAGCCTTAAAGGGGAAAGGGAAAATATAGATAATGAGTTGACATGTCAATGACATTTGCACTTGAGGCACCTGCACGGAGCCTGGGCGACACGGCGTCATTTCACACACCCTTGGGGCAGCTGTGAGGGGCCAGGGGCCAGCAGAGGCTCTGCGACAGCCTCGGCCATGCGCGAGTGTCCTGGTGCGGGGCCGGGGATCGCGGGCAGCGCAGCCCNCCGGCCCCGGCCCCCGTCCTGACCCTGGCCCCGGTCCCGGCTCCCATGCTGGCCCCAGCCCTGGCTGCGGCGGAGGCGGGGGGCCCGTGCCGCTGGAGCTGCGCAGGGAAGGGAGGGCCGCTGGCCGCCCTGGATCTTGTGTCAAAGCGTTTTGCGGTCTAATTGTTATAAAGCGAAAGCCTCGGTTTTAAGTTATTTTTCCTTTAATTCTGCGCGTTGTGCATATAAGCCGTGCTGCTTTGCCTCTTGGAGCACCAGTATTCTTGCAATAGCTTATTAATGGTCTTTCTGCCCATTTATTATGCTAACTTGTATTTTGAGAAAATATATAGTGGTGTTACAAACTCAGCTTTAAATATTTAATATGTGGGATTCATTTGTCTGGAAGATACTAAAACCCTTCATCAGTGATGAACTGCTTTCCCTGGCATGTCCCAGCCACCATAAATCAGCTCTGGCTTTGGGCCCATGATGGTGAGTTATATGTATGAACAGTCTTGGGTCTAAGCCTGTGTGCCCTGCCAAAAATGGCGTATTCATGTCATTTTTCAATGCAAATTAGTTGTATGTGCAAATTCACTCTATTTTGCTTCACAGATATGACTTTGGAATAAAAAAATCATAAATAAACGTAGCTTTTCCAACAATGGGGTATTGATCAGAAACTTGTATTCATATACTTACGTAAATAGTGCCTTTCAAGGCAAAGAACTAACCATGACCATGAAGAGTTTTAGGTCTATGTGAGTCTGTCTCTCCTAGATTTAGAACAGTGCTGAGCAGTAATTAGGTTGAGAAAGCATGAAGGTCTGATTTGCTGTTAGTGAAATGCTCTTTTTGCTTGTTACTTTCAAAGGACCAATTGTTGGAATCTGGGGCTACATAAACACCAAATATTATTGAAATACACATAAGAAGCTGGCATAGAATGGAGATATTTTTGTGGAGTCCTAAGTGGCTTGTGTGAATGGAAGGAATAAGGGGGCTTTGGAGACTGCTTCTTTATTGTTGATGTAAGAAGCATGATGAAAGTAATGATCAAAGTCACTACACAAACCAAGACATCACAAGGTAAATTCGGACAGCAATCTATTCAAAGATAAATACCTTTCATTGTTGTTAACTTTATAAATTACATTCTTGGTTATTTGTCATTGACTGATACTTTAAGCCTGTATTTCCAGTTGGACAGACATACTAAAGTACATGGTTCAGGGCAATAAAAAAAAAGTTTGATCTGTGACTGAAAAATGAGAAAGCTACCAGTTTATGGCATTCTACAAAGATGTCATAAAATACCTATTTATTTGATAACTATGCAAAAAATTGAGGACTTGCATTTCAAATTGCTGTTGATTTTTTTTTTTTAAATTGTCCCTCTGGATTTTAAGTACTCTTGATTTTTAGACTTTCTGGAGGGACTGAGAAGAGGAATGGTGAAAAAAAAGAAAAATACTGCAACTATCAATTTTCCAGACTGCTCTCTCCTTTAAGAATAGCTTACTGTAATTAAAAACAATAATACTTGATGCATAATGAAAGCACTTTTGAACATTACCTCAGTAGTTACATGACAAATATGTCATTCACTTAATGCTTTAATGGCTACCAATCTTAATAGGTAAAGCCAAGGTAATTTCTAGTCTTCATTTTTAATAATGAAATTTGGTAAGTTATAATTAAGCAGTATACGGACAAGGATGTATTGCAGTGTCACTTGCAGTATTTTTCCTGCTTTAATGAAAAACAAACTGACATTTCGCTGATTCACAGAGGTGTTTACAATGATCAGCTTTGTAGCTGAATGACTTGTCCGAACGCAAATGCTTCTGAACTTTGGGTCTAGTTTACCTTCATCAGAAGTTAGGAAGAGCCACCTGGTTACGAATTTGGTACCTACAACAGTCATCAGTTTTCTGAATCTGCATAAAATATATTCTGCAAATTAGCAGATAAGCTACCTTGTCCATATGAATATCAGTTTAAAAGACAAGTGCATTGATGACAGATTTTAAGCCAGAATAATGGTAGTAGTCTCTGAAAGAGTTATTTTTTCAGTCTCAGAACATAGAACTTTTTATGCAGTGACTTTTAGATCAGAATTCCTTATGTTTATTTAGTCCTAATATTTTTCCTGAGATGTAATAAGGCATAACAGAACTGCAGAATATGTGAGGGCTGTGCTAGGTGCATGATGCTTGGCAAGTCTGAAACTGATCTTCAGAGCAAAAGTTGGTGAAAGTGCTTTGACCTAAGGAAAAAGTATTACATTCCTTTGCATCTCCTTCACTTAAAATTAATAATAAATAAAACCTGGATGATGGTGAAACCCTCAGTCCTAGGATGACAAGTGCCTCCGAGTGAGTTACAGGGATAAATATGGGTAAATACAGGGTAAATATGGGTATTTACGGGGTAAGTACATCCTGTGGGAGGGCTCGGCTCCTGCCTCTCGTTCACTGCAGCTCCCTCACATTCTGCTCTGGCGAAGGGAATCCAGACTGTAGGTCACTGGGATTAGTTTCACGGTGCCACTACCTCTCACTAAGACATGAATCATACCATTTTGAGTAGTTCTGGCTTGTTTAAAGACTGTAAATAATAACAAAGATAGGGCTGCAGACAGAAAACTGAACAGTGATTTCAGAAATAAGTGATCTTTATGTTGAATATTTAGAGAGAAGGAAAAGTCTAATACATTTGCTTTAGAAATGCATTCTTTAAAAGGTATTTCTAAAATGTCTAGTTCATAAGTAGCTCAATATAACTATTAATGTACTAATTAAAAAATATGCCAACAAGTGGAAAATCTGTATAGAAAATGGTCTAAAACATAGAATAATGCAGCTGGTGTTTTAGAAGTACAGTGACAATATTAGTTAAATTCAATCAAAATACTAATTACAAGTTTTGATAGTTACAAATGCTGTGCGGTTTAAATTTCATTTTCCTTATATCAAAAAATTTTAAATTAACTAGTATTTCTGGCAACAGCATGGAATAAATTTATAATATCTGATTGCTTTTCCATTTTAATTTTATTTACAGACAACTTTAAGATTTAATTGTTACTGATTAAAATAAATGTAGATAAATATCAATCAATTTCATCATGTTTTCATAAATGAATGATTATTTACTTTTTCAAATAAAATGCTGCCCTAATCCTTTAGATGGATTCATTCTTTGTGAAATCATGCATATTGTCACTGAATTTCTATTTCATTTGTGGTAATTTTTATTTTTTTAACTTTGTTACTTTTTTGTTGTGAGAGCTGAACTGTTCATTATGAGAAGCTGTATTTATAATCACCTGGTCAGTGCATTGTTTCTAGTTGTTAAAAATTGGTTGCAGTCTGAAAAAATATACAGTAATTATGAATAATTTAATTCTTAAGTTGTTTGTACACAAAATGAACATGAACAGAACAAAATATATCAAATAATAGTGAGGCGGTCTTGTGAAAGGATTCTTCTGTGAGTTGAGGAGCACTTTCAGTTCTCAGTGAAGGTGCTTGTTGACTCGTGTCTGATTCTCCCTGTTTTTGGAGAGTGACAACTTCCTTTTATGTTCAGGGTCTCTTCACTTTCTGTTGATGCCAGGTGAGCCCCCAGACACTCAGGGTGATCAAAGAGGAACGTAGGAGGCTTCCAGTGTCAGTCCTTTCCCTTTCCACTGTTTCAATTCTATAACTGCAGACATCTCTTAATTCACAGTGACTTGAGCAGCCCTCAGATAACTGAAGTGCTTGGTCTGAGTCTTACAGAAATCATCCTCAAAGAAGAGTGCTGAATGTGAGAGAAGATAACTTGTCTCAGAAGTCTCTGCCAAATACCTCTAGATGGAGAGATTTCTGTTGCAGCTGTTCCCTGTTTCTACTTTTCTATACTGAATGTTAAGCTCCTCTTTAATGGATTGTAATGTTTTCCAGTGGGCACTTGAGAACAAAGAACAATAAAAAATACGCGTTAAAGATGATTTTTAATCATTTTTAAAGAATGAGAAAGCCTTCTTTGCTTAAAAATAAGGACTGACATAAAATTACTAGTTCTGCTTGGAATATAAGAAAGGGCAGCCCTGAGTACTTGCTGCACAAAGAGGATGTTTTCCAAGACAGTGTCAATATTAATATTATTTTCATGTTAATTCTTCTGCAGTAGCACTCTGTTGCAGTTGATATACATTTCTACTCAGAAAAATACCTTATAATAGTATTCGCATATTTTAAAATACGGCCGGAGTGTCAGGATTTTTTTCATGTCGAATCCTATATAATTTGTTTGTTTGTTTTTCAGTGTAGCTTGCAAGTGTCTTTACTAATTGAGAAGCTAAAATTATTTTCTGCCTGTGAAAGCTGGAAAAATGTTCAGAAACCACTATCAGGTAAAACAGAAATAATTCTAATTTTTACCCATTTTCATATCGTCCCTGAGAGAGCTCAGTTAATATGGCTGATCCTGAGAGGCAAAAAGCCCAGCTACAGGAGTGTTCTGGAGTGTTTCATAATTCAGTATTTTTATAGAAGTGTTACAAAGTAGTGGATAGCTGCTGATGCACTCAGGTATAGAATGGGCACAACATGAGTTTGCCAATGGCTTTTGTTCTTCACCCTTGTGGGCCAGAGAAGTCACATCTGCTTCCCTGCCGTCATGGAAGGAGACCCAGCTGCTAAGGTGTAGGCAGAAAAAGGAGCTGGTTTATTCCCTTAGTCCAGCACAAGCTTGTGACAACAGCAGTCACATTATTTGAAACTTCATTATCCCTTTTACTCTTTCTGGCCTCTCTTTCCACCACACTTTGCCTCCCTTTCTCTGCATCAGTCCCGTCCGGAGAGAACAACCCACCCCAACTACATTTTCCCCACTGTTCCCAGATGTGCTACTCTGTACCCAAAATTGATATTTCTGATGCTGTTCCCTGGGCTGTCTCAGCTTTTATATATCTTTCTGGTGCCTGGCTGCCACTGGCTTTGCAGGACTGTGCTGCCCAAAGATGCCCCATATTCCCCTCTGGCTGATGGGGGAGTTTGGCAGTTTCTTGTCTAACTTCACGGGGGCCCCCCATGAGACCCAACCATCCTCCACAGCACTTTTGTCACTTTTGTCAGCTTCTTGCATCACTGTTTGTTTGACATTTTCTCATCTCATGGCTGGTATTTTTCCACGTCCTGTTCAGTTTAACCTCAAATCGGGGTCAGCTCAAGGGCTGTTGACAAAATGTATTTGTAAAGATGGAAGAAAAAGCTACTTGTTTCAGATTGGCTGCAAGGACACACAGCTTGGCAGTTAGAAATCTTCTTTAACTTTTGGAGAGCCTGATCCTGTAGTCCTTAAATAAATCAGGTAACTTGGAAATTGGTAGTATACCATGTTAAAAAAATTCATCCGCTGTAAGTTTAAAAAATATTTTGCATGCACTTATGGAATGCCATTTTGAATTTCTTTAGAACTTACTAAGTCCAGTCACTGGGATCAGCCATGTGGCTGGAGCTGCCAGGTGTGTGTGGGCAGAAGAAAATATGTAATTCATATACAGTGCAGAGTTGATGTTCTCTGAAAAACTAATCTGAGGTGCATTTCTTTTGCTTGCCCCTCTTGCTCATTCTGAGTTGCAGGCAATTGCTTGGGCAGCTGAGCATAAAGAGAATTGGGGAGTGCAGGCAACTAGAAATGAGAAGGGAATGGCAGAGTTGTAATGACTGATTAGGTCAACCATGCTGCTGAAAAATGCTTAGCAAACTGTAGGCTGAGTGCATCAGATGTCACAAAGAATGCGATATCAAATGACAAAAGTCTAGAAGCAAGTAATTCCCTAAGCAGAGGTGATAAAACCAACCTCCCCAAGAGCCTGTGTTTAGATTCCTTGATGTCCGGTAGGGCACAAGCTCCATGGCAGGAGTTTTCACCTGGCAGGGACATCCATAATAACCTTTTTCCAGTAATAATTCTCTGTTGCCTCATGAAGGCTGTAGCCCTCACCCTTTCCAGTGTGATACTGACTGGAACAGATCTACTACCAGGCTGCTTAAGTTGGCCCAGAAAAGTTAGTAAATTTGTGTTTGGTCAAATCAGGCTGGAATTTGGTAACTAGTAGAAAAGTTACAAAATATGTAGGCAGAGCCATTCCCGTATGCAGACAAATGGTGTAAACTTCATTTCCATTGGAAATCAGACAAAACATCCAATCTGCAACACCTTTTATTTTTTAGCAGCATGTTTTAAAACTCACTTCATTTAGCAAATTGTGGAAATAGGTCTTATCCAAATATGAATCAGTCATCTTTTTCATGGTCGTAGAATATTCACAATAATTTTTATTTTTAGAGAATGACTGTATAGATAAAGTAATTTAAAATACTGCATGGTATTCCTTCAATTTTATTTTCTGATCCTCTACTAAAGCTAAGTACTGACTACATGAATTGATATGTTATAGCAGTCTAGAAGTTGTTATTGATATTCTGCTGTCTGACTGATCAGTCAGTGACTGTGGTAGCAGTGTGATACAGAGGGATTCTTAGGTTTTCACCTTGACCATGGATAATTTAGTGCTGAGCATTTGGCTGGATGATGTATCCTTAAACCATTTTATCATAGGGGGGGCCATTTGTTGAAATATTCAGTGCTCAAGGCAGGAACCCAGGAGCAAAATGGAAGATTTTTGGCAACCCATCAGCTATATCAAAAGTAAGTTTTTAAAGAAACCTATAAAACCTTGAGTATAAACCAGAAAATGTGAATGAAGCTTAAAATTAGAAGGTAATGAGGGTTTTGACCTGACAGTGGAGTTGTCACGTGCAGTTCTGTCATTATGGAAGACTTAATGACTACTTAAATTACTTCTATATGCCTGCTTGCTGACTGAGTTGGTCACAGTGTAATTTTACAGTTTAAATATTTAGGAAGTAATTTTGGTACTCTGGTAACCAATGAATTGAGCTTTGCTCACTGAATCATGAGTCCTGTTTGTAAACATTATTTGTTCATAAAATACACAAGTAAAGGACATATTTGTGTGGATTATATTTTTTCTATCAAATATGAACCAGACATTCTTGCAGTGCCATCTCCATTTTCTGATGAAAAAAAAAAATAGCTTTGCATATTAGTAGCACCCTTGGTTGCCATGAGGAGAATTTTACCAGGATGCTTATTTTGTTGTTCTTTTTGTAGGAATATGACAAAGAACTAAAAGGCTTTGTTTTTGTACTTGAAGGAAACAGTCTAATCAACAAAATGAAGCTACCAAGGACAACCAAACAAACTTGTGAGTATCAAAGAATTAAACGTCTGTGATGTTGTTCCAATTATTACATCAATCTTGTATTGGAATGCAAAACTTACATTATTCTCCCTTATTTCAGGCACAATTCAGCATATGAAAGTGCTTTTTCATTAACTTTTTAGCAGGTCAGTTACAAATAAATAAAACTTACAGAAATGCCATATTAGAGTAAATATTGTAGGGAAGATCTAACATGTCCTGGTGCTGCCAAGTTCACTTCTACACGTGATCCTGCTACAGACCAATGCCTGATAAATAACCTCTGACTCCATTCAGCACTTACGAAAGTCAGTAATTCTGCTGGCATTAATGAATGTGAACTAGGTTCCCATCCCCTTTCTCATTTTACTTTTTAAAGAACTTTTATTTTTGTATCAAATAAGCACTAGCAGTGCAAGAAAGTTATACCCAAATATCCTCTGTGTTTATGTACCCAGTGTTTAAGGCTAGTGTGGAGTGTTTTCCCAGATCCACTGCACCACAATAAGCCAGGATCCAAGCAGTCTGCAATACAGCAGTCATCATATGCCTTAAACACCATGATCTTATAAGGTTGGTTAGAGTGAATTCAGCTGGTTTAGAATTAACTGCTTGCTTTTGAAGAAAAATTGAGATGGTGATTTGTGCTGGTTTGAAAGTAAAACCAGTGAAAGACTCCAAGTCAGAAATACAATTTAATAGGAAGGGGGGGAAAAAAAAGGTAAAATAAAGTAAGTTAAATAATACAACCTGTTAGTCAGGGCGCTGGTAGCAGTCTGGATGAAGCAGTCGTGTTGAAGCCGTGATCCTGTAGAAAAGTCCGGTACCTCCTGTCCTCTGGGAATCCAGCGGGGTTGAGGGCCCCTTGTGCTATCCCGGTTTATATCCAGGTGGGAATGCTTGGCTCCTCCCCATGGGAGGAGCCTCTCACAATGGAACAATGTGATTTTATGACTCATACAATGGGTCCTTGATTGCCCATTAAACAGAGATAACTCCCGGATGGGAGTTACCCATGAGTCATACAGCACAGCACGAATGGGCCCATTAACAGAACATAGTCCGGAGGGTGGGGACAAGGGAAACACTGCCCCACCTGGTTTCAACAGCTCATGAAGATGGTGATAGAATACATATCTTGGGCATGCCTTACATTGTAACCTAGGACATGATTTTAAACAAATGGAATGGTATTCTTCTAGTATACTTCTCATGTAGGGTATACAGTAAGACAAGTTTTTTCTAATAAACACCAGAAAAAAAAATAACAAATTCTTTGGGCTGGTCATGCTGTAAGGCCTTGCAGTTTAATCTCATTTTCATAAAAGAATTTGGCTGTTATCTTCATTAAAATAAATAGTAATGCAATGTGTACTTTTAAGAAACCAAACTAATTCGTTTTCAATGGTATAATAAACTATTATAGCAAATAACAGTAAAAAATTAAAAGAAAAAAATTTGTTAACTGTTGCTAAACATTAAAATTGGGATTAAGAATTAATTGTGTGGAAAATCACTGCTAAAAATAGTTTGGTTTTAAATTTACTTTAGCTAGTGCTGCAATACTACAGTCAGGTTTCCATCTGCTACCATTCTGTTTCCTTCTGTCTTGGTCTCTTCCCCTCTTGAGGTGTATGTACCTCACGTATTTAATTAATCAAGTATACAGTCTCCCAGTTGCACTGGAACTTTGTATACTCTTCCAAAATAAAAGATACTATATATGCAAATCTCATTTGAAGTTTTAAGGTATCATTTGGCCCTCAAAAGAATAAAGTTCTGATTTGTCATTCTTTAGAAGAGGAGCCAATGTTGCTGTTCAGGCTTGTGAAGTCAATGAAAAGCAGCCCATGTCGTCCCTGATGTATTATCTAAGAAAACAACATATGGTTCAATTCAGACAGCTTTGTACTGCTTTCCCTTGATAGGGAGCTACCTGAATTTTTTGTTTGTTTCCTCAGTCAAACTCCTTTGCCATTATTATAAACATCAGAAGTCTCCACTGAGCAGTGTTGTCATCATCTGAATTGCATTCTTACCCAAGCATTTTTTTGAAGTTGCTTCACAAGGTGTACATTGTCACCAACATGATTGCAAGTTTAACATGACTATAAGATAACCTTGATAGGAAAGAATTGCTTCATTTTATAATTCTTACGGGATATTTATCGTCTTCATGCTCTTGGAGCTCAAAAATTGTAAGCTAAAATAAAAGGTTCCTTTGCTTTCATGAGAATTCCACCAAAGCTACAGATGGGACTTTTGAAACTACTTTTGTTGCAGTTTGAATTGGATTTCTTCAGGTTTTTCTCGTGTTCATATGTTGTGTGAACCTTGGGAAATAGTGTTGTAGGAGCATAGCATATGGTACAAAATCGAAATGCTGGATAGTGAAACGTGCATCTGTATGCACTTTTTTTTTCCCCCTGTTTCTAGTGGGACTGGTGCAGCAATTTCTGACACTCCAGATTTTTGTGCCATTGGGAAAAGACTTCTCCACTGAGTTACTGTAAGCTGCATAAAATTTCCTTGAATACTTAAAGTGAATTCTTGATTGCCGTCATTAATTATGGTGGCATATTTTGCATTAAAGCATGGTGACTTGTCAAGGCAATAAAAAGTAATTAAGCTAATGAGATCATTATTTCTTAGATATTTTAAATACTGACATTCCTTTGAAGACAGAACAAACTTTAAAAAGTCCTGAATGAAGATGATGAAAAATCTGAAGAAACGGAACACAAATTTATCAAACATATGAAAATACTGGCACATGAGGACTGCCTGAAAATTCATAAGAGACTTATTCATAAGTCATAAGGGAGGGCCCTTTGGTCCAGGGCAAAAAGAAATACATATTCTAATGACTGGGGAGAAAGACACAACCAAACAAATGCTAAGAAGCTAGAAAAACAAATGGGTTGATATAATTATTTCCACACTGTGAAGAAAGAGAGATACAGCAGAAACAGATTTTTTTATTAGTTTGGTATGAAATGATTTAATAGAGTTTTAAACTTGGGCAGTTGTCAGGCTTTGGAGAACATTTCTCCCCTAGTGACACCATCAGTTTATATATAAACAGCACAATTCACTCAGCTTTGTAGCATGTAGAATATCTGGGATTGGATCAACAAAAGAAATATGAGGCCATTAGAAGCCCTGCAAGAAAAGATAGTTGAATGATATAAACTAAATTAGCAATTAAATCATGTGAAGTGAAAGAAGGATTTTTTTTTTTGACTTCCTGTAAGTTTGCATTTAAAGAGACAAAGGGACAAAACAAACAGGATATGTCATGCAGCACACAGAGACCAAACACCAAGTACCAAACCCAAACCAAGATTTGCTTCTCATGGACATTCTCTAGGCAGGGGCAGAGATTTAATGACAGGTGCAGGAACTCAGATTTTTCTGTAGTGTCACATTCGGTTTGATTATTTTGGATATTTGCCATCTTCTTAACAAGAACCTCTTTTCTACTTCTACTAATTTTATTTTTCTCATTGCTTGCTTCTTTTTTGTTTTTTGATAAAACCATTTTCTATCACCTCCCCTACCCTTATTTGCCTTTTCTCTTTCCAGCTTATATTTAGACTTGACATTTTCTTCATCTTTTCTTTCTACTTCCTGTTCCCATCTTTACTCTGTCCCTCTTATAAAATCAAATAAATGTCCTTATAATATTCTTAGGTACTTGTATAGGTTTAAATATGTGTATTTTGTATTTGCTATATATATGTATTTTATGTAACATATACTATATTGATATATAGTGCATATAATATAAACTATATTAACTATATATTTTCTCTGTAGCTCCAGTTACTTTGAATTAAGATGTTCATGTCTTAAAGGTACAATATCAGTTGTTCCCCACTTAGTGCAGCTGTATGAAAAAGTTCATGAAACTTCTTTTAAAATAGTTTTAATACTGAGTTTTGTATTTGAAATCAACTGTAACTTATTTCTACCCATATAGTCCTTCAAGACTTGCAGAATAGACAATGCATTATTTTATCCTAGGAGACTTAAGGTAATCCAGTAAATAATAAAGACAAGTCCTTGCTTCATGTGACTGTTGTTCAGTTCCCTTCTTTTCAGATGTTTTGAAAGAAATCTCTTGCTTTCTTGCAGACAGAATGTTGATAGTGTTGTGGCTTCCTGAAGTTTAGTGTTCAAAGAGGGTTTCTTACACAACCTGACTACTTAGTGCTGAATCTTCAAGCAGCTTCAAGTGAAAATTGATAGCATGTCAAGCTATGGAATTTACTTTATGTAAAAATCACTGAGAGGTTTTGTAATAGCTGGGCATGAAGCTTTATGTTACATTTCTTGCTCTCGCATTCTGCAGAGTGATGGAAATAGGAATTTAGTTTGAGCCTCGTCTTCTTTGCATTCTGTTCGGTGCTTGATTTGGTCGGCAAACAGGAATTTCTTTAAGACCATCCATCACTGCTGGCATCAGCTGATCTAAACTTTCTAACTTGCTGCTATCAACCAGTCATGCGAGATTCTTGCCATAAATACTGAAATGTGCAAACCACTGTCTGTATTAGCTGGTTTATCTTTTCTTTGGAGGAAATCTAAATAGAATTTCAGATACCTTTTTATGTGGCATGATTAGATGAATACCACCACATTAGCAGTCAATGTATTGATCGATGTAAAAATGTGTAAAATAGATTGTGGATGAAAAATTTGATGAAGCATAATAAAATCACAACTAAGGTAGAGTGCATGTAATTTATGCAGCTTCTTTGGAAGAAATAATAGCAAGGCTGTTAGTAATGCTGAATATAGCTGTCTGCTGCAAATTCAGTTGCCAGTTTTTAAATCTTCAGTGTTACGGATTTTGCTACTTTTCTGAAAAAGGTAACTCAGTATTTGAAAAAATATTTCCATGTAAAAGAAAACAGCATCTGGCTTGTGTTGTCATTTTTGCTTTAATTCCCAGTACATGGACATGTGGGTGTTAATACTTCTGCTTGGCATTTTGACAAGCACTCAAACATTTATTCTTGAAGAACTTTAATAATAATAATAATAAAAAACAAAAAAAATGAACAAACAAACAAAAGAGTAGACTAGTCTGGTGTAAGAACAAGGATGAGATGCTCAATTCTTGGTTATATACTGAAATATTTTGTGGTCTTGTATGTGTTCCTATGTATTGCTCAACCTTTTTCTTCCCAGTTCAGGCATGGTACTCACCCATCACTGCAGCTCCGAAGCCACGCTGCCTCTGGCAGTGGTGGCCAGGTCAGGCTGCTTCAAACTTGTTTAAATGTTGGCATGGTAAACAGCTGTAAATCACATGTGGCACAGCTTGTAGCTGGGGAGGTCTCAGTTCTCTTACGAGATCCCGTTGCCTCTGACGTGCAAACCTGCAGAGCAGACATGGCCATTGTCAGTGAGAGCTGCTGCTGCCCCCAAGCCCAGACTTGGTGCCATGGGGCTTGCTGTGTTGCCACTTCCTAGAATCATGCAGTACCTTATGGACCATCTTTCCAGCCAGAATGTGCTGAGGATCACAACATTACTGCTCATTTACTCAAATGGTACCTATGTCTCTTAATTTCTGAATTCTTCCTGATGTTTAAACTTCAACCTTTCAGCCTTTGCTCAGCTGGCAAAGCGCTTATCAACAGGTTTGCTCAGTTACTATCCCACTGTTCACAGTCAAATCAAATTTGCTTTGCTTGCCACTAACCTTTGCCAGCTCCAGAAGGCATCAGCTCTTGTTATATTCTGAATTAATGCAAACCCTGTGAGAGTTTCAAACTCTGGAACATACCTGATACATTTTCTGTTGAAGCTAGTTATGTATGAAGGAATCTGCAGGGAAAAAGGGGTTAAAATCTCTTTATTCCTGAAGTAGTTGTGCTTGCTGATAAGAAATCTTATTACAAGGCCTGTGAACAGTACAGTAGAATATATATAATTTTAGTACCATATTTCCTGTTTTCAAACAGTTGTTTCTATAAATGTAAGCTTATTAATTTGAGATTTTTAATAACCACAACATAGTGGGTTTTACAGGCATAGCTAATTTATTCATAGATACCATAACAGTTTGAATTTATGTGAATGAGATGTTATCATAATCAGTCATCATTTTAGCTTTGCTGACAGAGATATCATAAATTATTCATGTTAACCTAAACACCCAGCATGTTTTCAGATACAGAACCATATGAATCTTGGTTAGTCTTGCAAAACTTAGACTAAACCCTTCTGATTTAAACCAGGACATAGATGCTAATTCTATCATGTGTATCTGAAATTATTGGAAGATTTTAGGTAGAGACTCAAGGTAAGCTTTATTGAATATATTTAGCTGCGAGATTATTTGAAATTCAGGTATTAGTAGCGTGAAACATGTTCCTTGATTCTTTTGGGAAGGAGGAGTGAAATACAGGGACATTCTTAGAAGTCTTAAGGTATGTTAAATTTCATAATTTACAGAGCAGATTTTAACTCATATTTTTCAAAGTAAAAAACTTTTAATAACTCTCCTGGTCATCACATCTTCTAGAACTTTAGATGGAAAAAAAGTACTAATTATTTATATTTTGATTGGTTGATCAATGTAAGTAACAAGAGATAAACTGAATCCTGTTTATATTTGGTTGGTAGGGTTTGTTAGTCAGGATTTTCATTTCCCATATAAAGTAAATTCTGTTAGCAAGAAAGTTAATTTTGTCTTTTTAAAGGAAAAACCTAATAGTAATTCTTAGCAATTAGAATAAATGGTTTAAATGTGAGAAATATGTCTGTATTTAAGAGAACTATTACATTAGCAGGTGCAAACATCCTTTCCTTTGTCTCAAAAGGATGGATGAAAGGATGGATTGTCTCTTTAGAGCAGGAAATTCATGGAAAGAATAACAAAGCAGAAAAAATAACAGCCAATGAACTTAAAAAGCCAACATAACTTGTTGCAGGCATAAATAACTGCATTATTGAGGTACTTTGTTTAGATTCTGGAGAAGTTAACACTAAACTTTCTACGTGTTAATACTCATTAGAGTACTTTGTACTGAAAAATTTAAAATCATTCTGTAGAATTACAATTTGCTAATGATTGGACAACATTAGCCATGCTTCAGAGGAACATAGCATTGTGCCATAAAATGGAATTTACTAAATACTTGAAAATAAGAGAAAGATGAGCTTATTTCAAAACCAAGGCTATTAAAATATTGACTGAGGTTTATAAAATATATGTTATGAATATTAGTGAGCACTTCCAGAATGATTTGTGAAATATGTGGAGTTGTAAGAGTATTTAAACTTTCACACTAAGTTATTCTTGGTCAGCAAAAATACCAGGTCATTTTTTGTACTTGGAGAATTGATGGCAAATATGTCAGTATCTTGTAGGGAGAGATCAGGATTCGCCATTTCTTCATAACTGCTCATATTCTGAAAGATTTCCATTCTAACATGCAGATTTGAAAATTCTTGGTTTGTGCCTGCCACTCCCTCTTTATGGATGGTGCCTCATGGGGTTTTTTTTCCTAATGCTTTCCAGAAAAAAATGCTATCTACAGGAAATTCCAGTACACAATAGAACTTGTTCTCTAGGTCTGGTAACATCTTCCAGATCGCTTATTTTGTAGAGATTTGAGAGATTTTCAACATAACTACATCTGTTTTTATGAGGGCAGGGTACAGTGCTCTGGATTGCAGATCATCAGGCAGCCACTTCAGTAATGTAGTATCTCCTACAAGACCAATTTACAAGTAGCACATAAAATAAAATGAACATGAAATACAGGGTGCTCATCAATAAGGAAACTTGAGAATCTGAAAGCATAGCAAATCAGCTGACAGTTACTATTCCTTTGTTTTCTGTCTTTAAAGTGGAGGTGATGAGGATGACAATGCTGCTATTATCTTACGTTTAGGAAGCACATGCCTTTTATGGAGAAAATGGCACTTCAGTTGTTAAGTACCAATACGCTAGTGTACTAACAGTGAAGCATTAGCAGATAATTCTCTCTGGATTTTGACCAGGATACAAAGAGATTTCTGTTAGTATTAAATCACATGGGAGTTGCTCTTCCCTTAGCAACATAGATGAAATACCTGCTTTCGCGTTTGGTAAACTTCTAGGTTGCATCATTTTATAAAGAGAAGAACACTTTCATTTGATGACCAAGTGATCCTGACAAATGAAGCATCCCTTCAACGGTTCAGTATTGTTTTTTCTAAGTTCATTTTTAGCCTTGAATTGAACATTAAGAAATGGTTATAAATTATTATCCATACAGAAACAAAGTGAATAGGCAATCTGAGCAGATGAATCTATCTTTGCTCCTGGGTAGTTGCTACCATTCACTTGCAATCTCACTATAGTTACCATTGTGAGGAAAATAGTCAATCAAATTTGAAGATGTAAAATAAAATTGAACATTGAATTGGAAGGTAATTTTACTTTCAAATGGTTTGCAAATGTAGATGTTAAGTGTGAAATGAATGCAGTTAATGACCATAGCTGGAAGAGTTATGCACCTGCTGATCACAGGAATATTACTATAAATGAGGTTGATTTTCTTGTTGACTACCTCATTTTTCTCAACATGGTCTCATTACTTTTCTATCATGTCTGACCCTTAGATATAAATACTGAAGCACAGACATAATAAAAATACATTAACTCCCATATAGATTTTTTAAATTCATCTTTGAAAATCAAGATGTGTGCTGCAGATGTTTCTTGCCATTGTAGGTTTAACATAAGTTCTGCTTTTGGATAGCAGGGCAAAAAAAAAGTTGAGTTTCACCAGAAGTACTCTGGAGTCATTTTGCAACTGAGAGATCTGATGTTCTACCTCTCACTCTCTGAATTATATCAGAAAAGAGTTTCTCCAGACCTTTCCTTTAATTTTGTTTTCCTATAAGCAATGTAATTGAAAAGTCTGAAAGTTACGCTAACTCTTAAATAATTATGTTCCTTCTGGGAAATAAATTATTTTATATAACTTTAAGGCCATCTCTTTTTTTTTTTTTTTTCATTTGTTTGAATGTTTCACCTACTTTTGCCTGTGGAATACAAGTATTTTTATTGTTTTAAATGTATTTACAGAAATAAATTACACTTCTTTAGGAGTGATTATATCTGTGCATCCCAGGTTTCCCCATTCCTTATGGCACATCTGTCGTCATAAAAAGTCTTATTTTAGACTTTTATGACAGAATCTGATATAAATGTATGTCTTCTGATTGAAACAAATGTGTTCAGTGTTACATTTTGGAATAAAACTGAGCTGTACATTTACCAATGGCCTTTCTATAACCAAGGTACTTATTTTGTTTCATGAGGGAGATAAAACTATTCATATAAGAAATAAATAATAAAATTTAAACATATTGAACTGATAGTGTACAGTGAAAACTTAGGTTTTATCGCCAGTTGTTTGGAGATATGCCTGACTTAATCCTAGGCCTCTACTGCTCTGTTAGAGACTCATTTAAAGCAGCATTCTCTATTGAGAATTATGCAGTTTGAGGTTCAGCAGGGATAGTATTTTTGTTTCTCAGTACTCAGGTTATTGCAACTGCCTGGTTTCTCAGCACAATTGCTCAGCTCTGCGTGTAACCAGGAAATCCAGAGAACTTCAAGCTACCATTGCTCCAATACTTTGGACTTCTTTGGTGCACGATTTTTTAGCACTTCTGAACACCCAAGATTTAGAGTGAAGTTTCTGGAAGCTAGATTAATAGGTTTTTCACCAAAGGCTATATGGGAGGTTAATGATAGGTGGAACTATGCCTTAATCTGGGTCAAAGGCTTAGCTATGTGGCCCATTTGCTGGTGATCTTAAGGGAATTATTTCACATCTTCCTTAAATTTCTTCAAAAGTAAGATCAAGCCCACTTGGAGGTTTTCTGATAAAATCACTTGATGAAATCACTTTTCAAGGTCTTGGTATAATTTTTCCATTCATAAAAATATGTGCAGATGATCCTGGAATCTCTCATGTCAAACAACAGCAATAGTGAGGATATAATGTTTTTTTCTTGGCATGGTAGTGGAATTCCTGTTTTTCAATTGCATGTGATTTATAAGAGGAACTGCCAGTCTTTCAAAATGAAAGAGATGGTAGTCTTCCACTTGGTTTGCATTTGCCCACCCATGTTAAGAGGATGAACAGATTAAACATCAGGTTATCTGCATGGGAGAGGAAAGAATCAGCAAGTTCTGGAATGCTGGTGAACACTTTGGTTTAGATGGTGGTCCTAATGACTATGGAGGGACAAGAAGGTGCTTATGTATGTGTTTATTGCCTATACTGGTAGAACCTTTTGATATTTACATACTTGCAGTATATTTTGTACAGTCCTTGCTTAAACTCTCAAAATGGCAAAAATAACTGAAGTATGTAATTTGCCCCAGAGTTACCTCCTCCTAAGTTGACTTAAGGAAACCTATGAATGTTTTAGGGTATTATTCTGCAAATTTTGGGTGATGACATTTCATTATTTAAGCTAGGATGGGTAGTCCTTAGATAATGAAAAAGTGTTTTCAGTTATAAATTAAAAACAAACAAACAAACAACAAAAACAAGTCTACAGGGCAGTCTCACTATTTTGAAGTAAAACCCAACATTTGAATGATTATAAGTAGTTATTTTTAGCACCACTAAGTAGTGACAAGTTGTTTATTATCATTATTTGTCATCTTCTCAGAGGGGCTGTTAATTACAGAGAAATACCCATCTGTTAGAAATAGGCTTGTTCAAAAATAATAGGTAAATTAATCTTTGTTTCCCCATACATTAAGCATATTCTCCCAGATTGCAGCCTTTAAAGTAGTATCTGTGCTCTGGAGTGTTAAGGGGGGACTGTTGGAGAAAGTCAAGGCTGTGCTGCTGTTGTGGTTTAACCCCAGGAAGCAGCTGAGCCACAGCAGCCCCTCTTGCTCCTGGGGAAGAGAATACACAGTGGTAAAAGTGCAAAAACTTGTGCATTGAGATAAAGACAGTTTAATAGGGACAGCAAAAGCTGCACATGCAACCAAAATCTAAAGAAGGCATTAGCACCTTCCCATGGGCCTTCAGATGTTCAGCCATCTCCAGGAGCTCAGGGCTTCATCCTGTGTAATGGCTACATGGGAAAACAACAAGCTCTGAACTTTGGCCATTCCTTCTCCTTCCCCACAGTTCTTACTGCTGAGCATGGCAGTGTGTTGTCTGAAACATCCCTTGGGTCAGGAGGCGTCAGCTGTCCTGACTGTGTCCCCTCACAGCTCCTCATTCATCGCCAACCCCCTGGCTGGTGAGCTGAAATGAGGTGAGGAGCAGAAAAGGCCTTGGCTCTGTGTAAGCAGTGCCCAGTAACAATGAAAACATCCCTGAGTTACCAACACTGCTTCCAGCACAAACCCAAAGCACTCTCCAAGCTACTCTGAAGAAATTTAACTGGGTCCCAGCCAAAACCGGTACAGCTGCTAACAAGACTTGAAGGGAACAGAACATAAAAATGACCCTCTTTGTCAGTTTAAAGGAAACCTAATTTTATTTTGTGACCGTGGCTGTGATCTGAATTTTTAGAAATGTTGACATTCAGTGTCCTTGGTATCATTGTGAGATAACCTGAATAGTGAGCAATAAACTTCTGCATTATAATTCACCTTTGAAGATATGTCCTCAGGAAGTAAAACAGACAGACAATGTATTGTGTTTGCCTTTAAGCTGAAAAGAATCTATGTGCAGTGACAGAGGCATTTTTAGGAAAAGAAAGCAAATAATGTTTTTCTAGTTAGCAGGCCCCAGGATCACACAAGCTTAAGGGGCCAAAACACATATTATTATTAAAGGCTGCTGGATTCTCAGTTCATACAAATTGAATTCTTTCATATTCTGAAGAACTGTGGAAATCTAGCAAAGCGTGTAGACTGTTGAAATGAAATTAGCATGTAAAGTGATTTTATATATGCAGGGATATGGCCACAAAGCTTGAACTGGAGAAAGAAATCTCATTACTCATCTTGTAAAGGAATTGTTAAATTCCATATTTGCTGCCACTGACATAAAAGGTTCTGCACATGAACAGGTTTTTTGTGATTTCCCAAAGATACTGGATTATTGAATTGACAAAGATCTGTTCCATTCTCTCCTGACTTTTCTTTTATAGGATAACTGATTTTGACAATATTAAAAGAAGGTTATGTTTGTCAACGGTCCACAAGGAGTTGTCTGTAACCCCTCTGCATGCAAAGATTCCTCTGTTTATGATCAAGCGCAAAATAGTAGGTACCTTGGGAATGTTCCCTGGACTGAGGTTGAGCATGTTTTCTAATCAGAAATGTTTTGTATGTGTATTATGAACTTTTTGAAATTATTGCTTGGTTTAGAACTCAGCTCCTACTTATTGAAGATACTTGTGTTTGTCCCCTTTACCAGATGGCAGCAGAACCACTTAGTGCTGTACCTCTTCTATCCTTCTTCTTATATAAGGAATTCATTCTCATTTTACAAAATTACTGCTGTCTGTGATGTTTCTTCACCTCTCCTGTTGATCCAGCCTCTATAAAATTCTCTGTGTCCCTGATACTTCTCCATGATAGTGCTCCTGCTCACATGTCCCTTCTCCTGTAGTGACCTTTGATGACATTCACTGGAGCTGCAGATAGACTGTAGCTGATGGCTGCTCTCACATTCTTCAGGTTCTTCCAAATTCTGGTATATATAGAACAATCTGTGTGTCAAACTGATGAAAACAAAACAATAACCATTATCTTCTCCTGGTTCCTCTCTCCCATGATCAACCACAACATATGGTAATAGCTGACAGGATACTAAGCTTGATGGTTATCATATAACCATGAAAGAACTGAGTCTCAAATACTGCTTTAGAAAATAAACTTGATATGAGAATAGTTAGATTTCAGATATTTTTAAATATATATTTGCATGAAGAGAAATAGATAACAGTCTACTAAGCAGTTGTGAATTTAAGGCTAGGTAGGAGAGAGAATGTTTTACAAAAAAGCTCTGAATTTATAACTTTTTTTGAGATAGGTTAAATGAAAGCAACAATAGTAACTTAAAATTGAGGAGTGTTCTGCTTTGTGGGAAGAAGTAGTTGGATTTTTTTTAAATGAGTATGTGTCAGATCATGGCCCTGAAGTTGCTGTTAATTCAAAACCCAATGAAATTAGATTATTTTTCTTCAGTGTAATTTTAGTTACTTGGTGTCAGACTAGTACAGGTATTTCAGGATTAACGTGTGCATTAATGTACACCAAGTTAAATTCAAGCAGATGAACTTTAGTTATGTATTTTAATTTAGATAATAAAGCATGAATCAGATATGTCTAGATGCTCTGATCATTTATAATGACAAAATATTTTAATAACCTTAATACTTGACCAACCTTAAAGAGTAGATCTATATTCCTTAGTGTATCTGAATACATATCTGTCTCCCTTTAATGGTTATCTGCCTTTTTATCATTGCTTTTGCTTAAAGGAGGGAGCATACTGCTTTCAGTGATTAGATAGATCTCTTACATGGCTCTGATAGTTCAGCTTACTGTATATACAAGCTGATTGTTATTATCAGCATGAGGGGTTGTAAATCAGGGTATATAATAAGTTCCATCAGCAGACCATAGTTTGCATTTTCACATGCTACCTTTCTGTATTGTATTCCTACAAATTATTCTGTTTTTCAACCTCATCACTAGAAGTATCAGTTATCAGTCCATTGCTTGGTGTCTTCAAAACAAATATTACTTTCCTTACAATATTTCGGATTGAAGACCTGAACAGTAATGTATGCACCCAAATTTTTTCTCAAAAATATTTGCTATTTGGCAATTAGAATCTAATTATTTCTACTTTGACTTTATAAGGAATTTAGGCATGTAAAATCATTATGTTTTCAATTTTCTTTTCCCTTAAAATTTCAACCATTAATCAGATAAATTTTACACATGAGTAATTATATAAAATATATTACAGTTCTGGAAATAGAATTAAAATTGCTGCATTTCTCCTCAAGGCCATCTTATTTATGTGCATAAGAAGGTGTGTTAGCCTCAGCTCATGAGTTTTACTAAAGAGTATTGTTTCTCTTTTGTAGTGGTACAATATGTGCATTGACTTGGTTAAATTTACCTATGAAATATTCGGAGGAGCTGTCTTCCAGTCTTTGGATGGAGTTATTATTTCAGCTAACTGTAAGCTAAGGAAGATCTTCACTTTAAAATTCAAGCCACAAGATACAGCTAAGGAAGCTGGTGTGTTTTAATTACTATCTATTCTTAATCATAGCTGTTCATGTTACAAAATTAAAAGCTTCTTATTCATCTGATTGTCAATTTGAAGGATTACATGATTTCATAAAAATTAAAGTGGTAGTACAGCATATTAAGTCTGCTAGTGTTGGACTTAAGGCAACTAATTAAATTTGTGTGTACTCCTGTGTTTTAAACACTGAATTTCTTAGAAGTATTTTATTGAAGAAATTCTGGCAATATTTATCAAGTAGAGAGCTTATTTTAATGACAGTATCTTATGCTGATAGAAATCAGGATTTGGCCAAGAACAGAGTATCTGAGAGGAAAGGGAAGTACTGAAAACAGCAACATTTGCTGTTTGTTTTCTTAATTTTGAATGTTAAAAGCTGATGAAAGGTTTCTTATTGAAATAATGCAGACAAAATTGTAACAAAGCATTATATGAAACAGAGCTATGAAACTATAATAAACACCTCCAATCATGTCCAGTTATCCTAATATGGCCTTGTTTTTTGGGAAAGTAATATTGGTGGTGAGCTGAAAAATGACAGGGTTTTTTGTAGTAGATCAGGATATTGGTCAAAGTTTACCAGTCTCCGGACTTGCATCATAATCCTGAATCATCATTTTCCAAGGAGAGAACTTCATTCCTCACTGGTATTTGCAGTAATAGAGGAGAAATTTCAAAAGCACAGCTGGCACTTTCATATTTTAAAGGCACCCCTAGGAATAGCTCAGCTTTTATTTCATTCAGATTTTCATTTTGTGGCTTTTAGGGAAAATACCTGAAAAAACGTTTCTAGTTTCAGAAGGAGGGGTAGTTAACAGTGTTGTAAGTGTAGCAAAATGTATCTTCCATTTGAAAACACTAAACCAATAGGGGAGAGAGGAGGCAAACCTTGTGATTATTCCTCTGATTTTTTTTGTTGGTAAGATTGAAAACAATATTAATTAAAAAATGTCTACAGAGAGAATATGGTAAATTCTCAGCAGGAAACTGCAGTTCAAGCTCTCACTGGCATTCATTTAATTTAATTCCATTGGCGCATTTTTTCCCCTTCCATTCTAAACAGCTTCTGAAATGTGCTTAAATATTCTAAATGAGTTCCAAAATTCTAAATGCAGTTAACATAATGAGTCGACAGCTTTAATAAACTGTATGCATAGTAAAATATTACACTTTTAATTACTTCATTATCAATTCTATGATTATTACACATCTGGTGGGCATTAGTACTTTCTGTATGCTTTTGAATTTCCTTATCTAGGCAATTCATAAAATCAGAATAATGGAATTGTTTAGGTTGGAAAAGACCTTTCAGGTCTTTTGAGTCCAACTCTTAAGCCAGCACCTCCAGGGCCACCACTAACCCATGTCCCTAAGATCCCCACCCGCATGGCTTTTAAATACCACCAGGAATGGTGACTCCACCACCACCACCCTGAGTAGCCTGTTCCAGGGCTTCACAAGCCTTTTGATGAAGAAAGCCTTCCTAATATCCAATCTAAACATCCTCTGGCACAGCTTGGGGCTAATTCCTCTTCTATTGCTGCTTGTTACCTGGGAGAAGACACCAACACTTACCTCTCTACAAGATCTCCCTCCAGCCTCCTTTTCTCCAGGCTGAAATACCCCTGTTCCCTCAGCTACTCCTCTAAAGTTGTTCTCTGGACCGGTCTTAAATTTTCATTACAACTGAAGGTTTGGCTGAATTAAAAACATTCTATACTTCATACCAAATTAAAGAAAAACTATAGTAAGATTTCTTGTTATTATTAATTAAGTTTCAGATAAAAATTGATAAAACTTTTTCACTCTCAGAATGACTAGACCAGTTAGTTGAGCTCCACTAAATGCAGTGACATTCCAACTTGTATTGAGAGTTGTCATGCTTTAACCTCAGCCAGCACCTAAGCACCACAGAGCTACTCCCCACACTGGGATGGGGGAAAGAATTAGAAGGGTAAAAGTAAGAAAATGTATGGGTTGAGATAAGAACACTACTGTACTGTAATGACAAGGAAAAAAAAAACATAAATAAATGCCAAGAAGGACAGCTGCTTTTTATTTGCATAATTTGTTTACCACCAGCAGCTCCCCCAGTCAGCTTTCTCTCTAGTTGTTATGCTGAGCACACTGCCGTGTGGTCTGGAATATCCCCTGGGTGTGTTAGGGTCAACTGTCCTGGCTGTGTCCCCTCCCAGCTTCTTGTGCCCCCTGCCATCTGCTCACTGACAGGGCAGCTTGGGGAGCTGAACAACAACTGACACATCAATGTTATCAGCACTGGTCACATGCCAAATCCAAACCACAGCCCTCTGCCAGCTACTGGGAAGAAAATTAAATCTTTCCCAGCAGAAACCAGGACAAGGGTCGAGTTCTTTGCTTCAAACTCCTTGGTGTGGTGGAAGTACTGATTTCAAGGTGCAATGAGTGTGTTACTCTTTTCAAGTAGCAACTATACAGCATGTTTTGAATTTTTAAAATGACAGTAAATGCAAAGGAGAAACCACATATAGGAAGAAATTATTTCTGTATGAGATCATTGAGATAGAAGAGGAAATAATTACTCTTTTCTGCCTCATGACACTAAAGCATACAAGCTTAAACTATACCTAGTTTCTTGTTTCCATAGTGATGCAGAACTTATGTATGGGTTTTTATCACTAAGTATTGCCCAACAGTGATAAATAATGTACTGGCTTGGCAAAAAAAAAAAGGGTTGAAAAAGTATGTCCTGTACTGAAATACAACATGGGACATTTGAATTTTTTTATTTGAATCTCAATACTTGATCCTTATTCACGTTTGGGTTTCAGGTTGTGTTTTCCTCTTCTTTTCCTTGGAAAATAGGCTAATCCATTAGCTTATTACATTCAAACCTTCTAAAATTTGGAATGGATCTGCCTTGTAACCTCAGGAATGGATCTGATATGGATTCCTTTCTTTGTAGAGGGCAGCTTTCATAAACTCGGTCTATATTGGTTATCAAGGGGAAGGCAGAGATAATCAGTTCATGTTTTACTAGTGCCTGGTGTCACAAGAATCCACAGGTTGACAGCTTTTTAGTTTACCATGAAAGTGTAATGGTGTCCAAAGTTTGGATTTAAAGCTTGTTAAATTCTTTATTTGCATATATGGGACTTCTTTGCTACTTCAGTCCCACCGATATGAATACCATATTTAGCTGTTCATTTTATCGAAAATCACTGTATCAGTGTTACAATTAAAGCTGAGTTGTAACAAAAATTTTTAAAAATTTATTTAGTGATTGTTTTGTTTGCTCCCTTGACAAATCAAAGAAGTTGATTTTCTATGGCTATTCCAGCCATTAGTGTATATTTCTTTAACTGTATTCAAAATTTTTGGCCTAAAATTATACACAATATAATTTTAAAATTTGCAATAAAAAGTGACCAATTGCAGCAAATTTTTCAAATTACCATAATCTATTCAGTTTTTATAGCCATATTAGCTAAAGTATATGTAATCTACCAAATAATATAAGTCAAATTGAATTCCATAATGTCATGAAGTAAAGCCCATGGTTTTTGTTTCTAGGTACCTGCATTGTCACACCTGGGCCATATGAGGCCTCAGATAATATTCCTCCAACCTGCCAGCTCAATTCTGTTGTCCCACAAGTTACACAAGTGCTGAATATAGATGAGATTCAGAAGCCAGAAATAAAATGTAGGGGAAATGCAGTGCAAGAAACAGGTATTCTGTTGTATTAAAATACTGTGAACAAGTATGTGTACAAGCAAGTGGTTGTTTTCTAAATGTCCATGTTAAGAGTTCCAATGTCTTAAAATGAAACATGACAACTGCACACCTATGGTGCCACAAGCACATAGACACATGTCTGTTCTGTAGTTTGAGATCTGTGTGGAGTTTGAGCAATTCTAATTCAAGCATGAGATTTATAACAGTATTTGGCTGTCATATGAATGTACACTGAAGCACTGTACAGTGAAGTTGTTACGCTTCTTTTTAAAGTATGTTCACATCAATGAAACTTTTCTGGCAATATGACCATGCTTGTGCTCAGAAAAAAGAAATCTTGTCTTGTTTGAGCTATTTGAATGTTTCTTTAAGCTACAAAATCATAAACCATATTATTTAGACTTTGGCAGCATTGCATAGAAGAGATTTATTAAAGAAGCTGGGCAGTCATGTGCTACGACACAAGCTATTGGCTTGGGTAAAAGCTAAGAGAAAGAAAAGAAAGGATTAAATTTAAAATTATTGTTACTGCTGAAGGCTAACAACAGGAGACCTCAAAAGTTTTTGTTCTAGTCTCCGTATTGTTTATTATAGTTATCAATAATCTCAACAGAGAAGTGAATAATGGGAACAAAATTTTGTTAAGATACAAATACTGGTTTAGTAAAGAGTGGGGCCTCAGAAAGATTTAAGCTTGTGATATGGGCAATCCCATATTTACTTCTTCCTGAAAAACAGAGCAGGTAACATGCTGGAAATATCACAGTTTTCAAAGCAAGGTGTTCAGTTTACTGGTTTTATGTCTTGTGGCCACTGTGTTGAAAAATGGTGGTCTAGGGACCACTGTACGGGGTAAATGTGGAATATGACATCATGTAAAATCTAGCTTTGCCAAAAGGATTGTACATTGGGAAGGAATGGTAACTACAGGTAAGCTTTAAAGGATCAAAATTAAATTAATCAAGGCATTTAGTTCACCACAGATACAGCTCAGTAGAACTTTCAGATTTTAACATGTTTTAAAAAAATAAGTAGCAGGAAATTCAAATTCATAGGAAATGAAAAAGGTATCAAACCTTTAAATCATTTTTGCATTGTTATCTGAACTACTTTATACATTATCAGTTTAACCATCTCGGAAAATACCTTACAGACCAAGAAGTGATTCGGGGAGAAGTAGCATGAATGAAAATCTCTCACATAAAATATGCTGAAAACATTAAAAATTTACATAAGGACATTTATAAAGTAACCAGTGATACAAAGGACATTCAATAAAAGCTGCTTTTCTTATCTCATGGTGCAAAAACAAGACATCATTTGATGTGATGATGCAGTTAAAAATTAAAAACTCATAAAAGAAAATGCCATGTTACACAGAATATGATTAAAATACGGAATCTACTGCTAAAAGAGGCTGGTAAAGAAATTGGTATGATTCCAAAATCAGTTGGCAATTTATATGGATAACAGTAATGTTGAATTTAGCGGCAGTAAAAATGTGAAGAGAAAATTCCGTTTTGTACTTCCAAGTTTTTCCAACCCTACTCTAAGAACTGTGTTGAAGGCAGATGATTTTAAAAATCCATACTGAATTATCTTGTGCTATTTCTGAACTGTTGGATTTTGGCTTTGAAACTGAATGTTAGAGAGATTATTGGCCTGTTCTAGACTAGCATTTCCTGTGTTTTTATGTTTTAGTTGGCATGTCTGTTTGAATAAATCTGTAAGCCAAGAATCAGTAGAAACTGATTTGTGGCTACAAATGCCAAGATGTGAAATTACTTAAATAGACTTGGGTCAGACAATTCAGAGCTTTTTAGTAAAGCTGCTATTTTGCTTTAAAACTGTGTATTGCTTCCTACCTGCAGTAAAGGCAACAGCAGAATTTCACCAAGGCAAATATATTTACAGCCCTTTTTGTTTTGATTCAAAGTATTGATTATCTTTACAAACAATTTTGTAAGGAGATTGATCAGCATTAAAGAACAGCAGTAGAGAGAAACAAAGATTATTTATGTTCATCATTGGAAATCTGGAGTTGTAAAATTTTTCATAAGAGGTAGTGGTCTTCACAGAACTACGTAAAGAATGAAATAACATTTTCAGCTATTGACAGGTTTCTTTGTTGAAGAAAATAGGGCAGGGGGTTAATCAGTTTTTTGAGTTTTGAAGACATCAGCTACAATTCCAAAGAAAAAACAAATCAATGTAGGAAAAACCTGATATTTTTTCACTATTATGTCACTAAATTACATTGATTAGAATTTTGAATATATCAAAAATGTAATTTCCTTACACCCAGGATATTCCTGGGTTTCTAAATTCAGTTGCATGTACACTTAACTGATCTGTACTCTTTTTTAAAGAAAAAAAAATGTAATTCTGTAGATCCAGAACAACAGTAACCACAGTAAATATCCTGGAATATGTGCAAGCCCTTCTTAAAAATGAGAGTTAAAATGGATTTTAAATGAGGTGCTCTGATTCACGTCCTTCGTGGAGAACTGATAATTTCACTCTTCTTAAATGTTGTTTTGATTGTTATTTTCATCTTAATTTGGAGAAGTACATAAACATCTTATTGCTGAAACTTAGAAAAATGCAGAGGTTAAATCTCTGTGTAGGCGCCTTCTTTCCTCTACTCTTTTGTTACGTTGTTACTGGCTTCTGAACAAGACGCAAAGCTGAAGCATTAATTTAACCCACATAATATTGCAATGCCTTCCTAAAGCATTTCATGTTCTCCTTCCTCTCTACCCCCTTTTGTGAGTCATATGATCATCAACAGGGTGGTAGAACATCTTCTGGGAAGGAAGTCGTGCTGAAGTAGCTGTCATGTGGGTCTGAGCAAGCAAATTAGACAAAGAACCCATTTCCAACACATCCTCCTCAGCATAGGCAATTTTTGAAGTGGTGCTGTAGGTAAAGTAGATAGATTTTTATTCCAGTTAGAACTTTCTCAGCCTTGAGGATTCTCATCCTTAGTATTTGAATTCAGTGAATAATCATTTCCACCATTTCTGTTAAAATGCTCTGAAGAAATGTGTGCAAAGTATTGACCAAAGGAATAAGGTTGCATAGAATGATAACTACTGTTTAAGACTATACCATCTCATGAAGCCCTAAAGAGAAATAAACTCTGACAACAACCTTGAGAATATCAAAATTTTTAAAAAATCACTTTTGAACTTCTGTTCTTCTGCTTTACCAGAATATGAAAAATCAACTCATAAAGATTTCGTCATCTGCACTAAGCTGCCTATGCTGGTGCTTTTTCAAGTTGCTAGCTTTTGCTCTCTCTCAATATACCTCCTTAGCAAAGGCAAGCTTTGTCATACAGCAGCTGAAATGAATAGGAGGGGTTTTGAATTTTTGCTTAGAGTGAGACCCTTTATGTATTTACTTATTTAAATAACATTTAGCTTTTTTTTTTTTAAGAGCAAGTACCATTTTTATATTAAGGGAAAGTAATTTTTTAGAGTACTACTGCCCTACAGGTAGTCAAGCAAGAGTTCTGTTGTAAAGTTGGATTATAAATTTGCCATTGGAATAGAAGAGGAAACTCTGTAATCCAATTTCATAGTGACAATATTAAAAAAAATGCTTAGCTGAATTATCAAAATCTGAGAGACTGTAAAATATAAATGAGCACAATGGTGTGAATGATGCATCTAAGCAGAAAAATATTAATGTTCATTTAAAACAAGACTCAGATTTTACATCTGGACTACAAAGATACATAACCCTTAGGAATATATGGTAAAATAATTAATGATAACATCCTTCACCTGCATGAAGATAAAATGCCTTCAGTTTAAGGTTTAATCTTTCTTTATTAATCCCACCTTATGAACATAGCATGTGTCCTTCCAGACATGTTTTTCAAATTTCAGAAGTTGGCCTACTTGTAATTGAAAGCTTTGGTATGTTTAGGTACATTTTAATTGGAAAATATTCTTTTAATCCACTAAACTTTTTGTTTATTTGTTAATCAAAAGCCCAAATTATTTTTAGCATCATCCACTTTTAATTACACATATTATTTCATTATGTCATCAACACACTGTTATGTGTATATGTAGGTAATTAATTGCAGTTAATTAATGTGGTCATTAAGAGAGATTTTAATGCAAAGCAGCTTTTCTAATTGGAGCTAACAACATCCCAAGGTAGCCAGTAAAAAAGAAATTGATGTTAAACAAAACCAGGTCATCTGATCTTGTGAAATAGCAGCTGATAACAGCAGCCAAATGTCACATCAGGAAAAAAGGAGCCAGGTAATGGCAGTAAGTAGCTTCTTCTCTGCTTATTAGTACAGTAAATGATGAAATTGGTGGGTAATATATGATCTGTTTTTCATTTCCTTGATGATAAATAAAGCTGATCTTGAAATAAGGTTATGAAAAATGCTCAGGGGAATCAGCAAAATATTTTGTTTCTATTTTATTGCTTTATGAAGGTGTCAAATCTCTGAAGTAAGATAGCAATTTAATACAAGTTGTAGCAAGAAAATATCTTTGGACATCGTAAATATTAAATATAAATTAATGGGAAGATACCATTTTTATCAGCTCTGGAAAGGAGAATTCACTGACAGTCTTGGAGAATTATAAAAGAGGAAAATAGATAGTACATGCAGCTCTATAACCCCGATGGTAAAATTAACATGTAACCATTTTACTGTCCTTCCTTTTTAAATGTTTTGAGAACATTCACCTGCATTCCATGTTTACTTTCTGTCTTGAAGACTGGTTGGCAATTTCTAGGCTTTAAAAGACATATAAAAATAAATCTACAGTTTAAGCAGTAAAAGAAAATAAATAGTGAAAAGGGTAGAATATTTTTGCAGCAGTAGAATGTATTTGCAATATTAGGGCTCAACTGTGGTAATACAGTAGATTCAGTAATTTCAAAAAGCAGGGTACATGTAAATAGTTCTCTGAGCTGTGGCTGATACCTTGACAGTCTTTTCTCCATTTTTTTTGTGTTGTTATTTATTTATTCTGGTATTTATTAATTAGAGTTCTCTTTTCTTCCTGTCAGAAGTTTGGTTTTCATTGAAGTTCTAAAGAAATCCAGCAAACCATTTTTTTTGTTTATAAATAGCCCACTTTTAAATAAATCTTTAAAGCAAGAAGACTAGAAATATGTCTCTATAATAGACCAGAAGTCTCTTGCTGGTATCTTGACACACATTTATAATATGTGCATTTGTTATTCCTGTATTTCTAGGGAGTGCACTTTAAAGGAACATAACTTTTATATATGTTTAGTATTCATAATTCTTTTCTTTTAGTTGATTCTAAAAATATACTACTTTTTATTGTTTGTAAGTACTGTAATTTTTTTTTATTAAACTCTTAATTTTCTCAACTTAGGTATCTTGGTTAATAGAGGCCAAGGCAACATATGCAATGGTAAAACTCAGGATGTATCACATATTGCATTTGGGTCAAAGATCCTTGGGCCACCTCCATCTTCAAACAGAAGAACCAAGACAAAGGTACCTGGAAAGGTAAGGGCTAAATTCCAGCAACACCCTTGGCACTTCTGCAAAGAAAGATATTGGTAAGCAGAGGAATTAAACTAATGTTTTATTTCAGAGGCTTCCTCCAGAGAACTGTGATAGGTCGTGGACCTCCAGTGCCAGAGACCCATCCAGAGGAGGGCAAGGAAAATTCTTGGGTGGCTCCAGCACAGGGCATGGGTTTATTGAGCCCACAGGAGAGAAGGCTAAGGGGAAATCTAGTTGCTATTTTCAATGAATGCAGGGCTGTAGAGAAGCCAGGCCTCTTCTAAGAGGTGCCCTGAAAGGCCAAGGGCAGTGGGCCCTAATTGCAGGGAGGCTCTGACTAAATATAACAAAGAAGTGTTTCAGCACTGCAACAGAGTCACAAGAGATGGGAGAATTTCAAAATGTCTGAAGACATCAAAACTTGAATGAAACAGGCAGATTTAATTTCAGCATCAGACATAAAGATGCTTCTTTCTACTGAAATTATTCTGTGATTTCTTATCGTTCTTACTTTTCTGAATTTTTTGTTCTAGACTGCTGAAATTTCTGTGTGTTCATGTCTATGTGTGTGTGTAAATATTTTTCCTTACGATGAGAGCTATAATACAGAGGTTAGATTTCAGGATGCTCTGATAGTCAGCCTTTCAGTAGCTCTTGTGATGCTGTCAATTACAATGCCAGGGAAAACATCTGATCCTAGTCTGCCAGCAACAAATATGCAGGTTTTGGAATCTGATCAGAGCTACAGTTTTCAGTTCAACACCGAGAATAAGGGATCCAGCCAACTCTTCTGTAGGAAGTCACTTGAAAGTCAAGATGTAAATATTTCTTTCTCCCAAGAAGAAAAGACTCCTGAGGCCTAGAATAACTACAAGTTTTAGTCCTTTTATTGTGATAGTGCATTCTAATTTTTTTCCCTTTTCTTTCCGTTGTTCCATTCACTCAGTGGAAAAAAACCCCCTCTGCCTGCTACTTGACTGTAAAGATTGAAGATACCACACTGAATAGAGCCTACCATGAAGTTTTCTGAAAAGACAGTGTTTAAAAAAAGATTTGGAAATATATATTTGAAAAAGAAGTGTAATTCATAATGTGTGTTTTACCTTTGAGTATTTTGAAAGCTGTTGTATTTCTGTCTTTCATCAAGAAATAATGTCTTTCAAGGTAACAAAGACCTTGGGTAGAAAAACATCACACCAACTTCAAAATTCAGGAATGCCAGCTGAATCCATACCAGATACTGAGAGATTGGAGCTACCAGTCTGGCCACGCAATGATACTTCAGATCAAAGAGGCAAAAGAAATACTCCTCAAACAACTACAAATGAATATCAAAATGGTAAGAGCATAAAGTAAAGAGTATGTAGACTTCTCAAACTGCCATATTTTTCCATGATTGTGCCTTTGAATCTAGGACTTAATTCTTTGTTTTTCTTATCCTTGATCTACTTAATTAATTACTGAAGACATATTCATTAAATCATGACTTATTCTCTTGTATGAGGGTGAATAAATGCTCATTCTCTCTGCAGCTATTTGTATTTTAAGTGATTGACCCAGGGATCATCACCTGCTGGCAGTAGCCACAATTTATACACATGCTCCTCTTTCCTCATGCTGTGAAAATAACTGAGCTGCTGCGGTGGTTCTTGATTGTTTTGCAGGCCTGCTTTCTGTAATTACTATGGCTTGCCCTTCTTCCATACCTAGAGTTAAATCTTTCCTTCCTTGTGGCTGCCCTGTTCCTGCTGCCCTGCAAGATTCCCATGCTGTTTAGAAGATGTTTGCATCCCAGTACAATGCCCCATATGCACACAATATGAGTCTTCACAGGCATTTCATTTCTGCATTGCATTTCAGATCCTGAAATTCAGACTCAGAAAACATCTGTGAGTGGAGAAGCAGATTTTCAGCTCACCTCACCAGAAGTATCATCACCAGACAAAAATAGTCATACAAGATTATCTCTAAAAAATGCAGCCAAACCCACATGGGAGATAACCAGTGGTATGGTACTCATTTTATGTTATTTTACATTTCAGTTCTATGTGGTATGAAGGACTATCTGTTGTAAATTTCAAAGGACCCATAAGCGGTTCACATAAAAAAATAAACGTCTGTGTTGTGGGGGATTATGGAAATCAAGCACACTGCAACAGAATTGCTTTTGAGAATTGATAAAGATTTGCAGGATTAAGCAGAGTACCAGAGCAATGAATGAATATCAAAAGAAAAATTCCATGCTCTCATGATTAAAGGAAAAGAACTAAAAATAATTTATTCTTTAAATCCTAATAAATTTAACACTGAAGACTCCAAATGTGAAATGTACAAGAAATTTTACTTGTCCTAGATAAGAGTTTAGAATATTAACTACAGTACCTATGTAATATCGGGAGGGGAGGAGGGAAAGGAGGGGAAAAGGGTTGTTTTGTTTATAGAGGTCAGTGGTGTTTATTTCTTTTCTTATTCACAGAAAGATACCTCAGCTTATGTTTTGAGTTTTTCCCTTTCTCACCTGTCTGCCAGAAAGTGTGGATATTTTTTTGTCATACTGTGTCAATCAACTTCCTTTGTATGGGTCTGGGAATTGCATTGTTGTGGCAAAAGTATCCCTTGTGTCTCTGAAAATATAGTGTTACTTTTTATTAGAAGGCATAGGCACCAATTTGAAAAGTGGTTGAACTACTCAAATGTGCTCAAAATTGACCAACGAGATTCTCCTTCATATTGCAAGTAATTTCTATTGTGTTTATTCTTTGGGGATATTCAGAAGTGATTATATACTCTGGCAGTTTCAGTAATCCATAACTGCTATTATGGGTTACATAATTTGACTGAAAGAGGTGCAAGATGTTCAGGCAAATAGAGAATTCTTCCAGAGAATTTTTTAATTCCATCCTATTTATCTGCATTTTTAGAACTCTGGGGCAGGAAGCCCTGTCTTAACTTGTTTTTCATCTAGAACACCAGGACCTCTATCTAGTGCCAGAATTTAAAAAAAAAAAAATCAACACTTGTTATTTTATGAAAGTACAGACAATACAAAAGGACGGCCTTAGGGCAGTAGACTGGCCTATCTAAATGCCCTCTCATAAATTCAGAGACAGAGGACTGAGGAAGAAAGATATGTGTAAACTCTGTTCTTTTGCTGTTTGAGTTTGAAAGAATAAAAACTGCTTCTTTATAATCTTAATTGTGTGTACAGACAGATAAATGCATTATGTGAGTTCATAAGGTGCAGTTCCACAAACTTTTTTCCCTGTATTTTCATTCCTTGTCACTGTTGTCACTCTCAGTCTGCAGTTTTCAGTTTCTTTTCAATATATGGAGTTACCTAATTTTATGTAGATGACTTCATGATTTCTTTATCCAGTACTGGATTTATTTTTGAAGAGCTTCCTGTAAGCAACTTCTTCATCAGGGAATTCCTCTTCTAGGCTTTGTTCTGGACTTCTTCCAAACTGGGATAAACTTGACCTGAGAGAAGAAATAAAATGAGTGAACATTGTTTATGCCAATCTTATTTACTCAACACTGAAACCTTCATTATAATGTTAGGCTGTGATTACAAGCTTTAGCATAAGTATGACTGTGTAAAAGCTAATTAGATGTTAAGGTGATCATACTTGCATTTATGTTGTTTGCTGCAATATTGTGATTACATAGTAGTTTGCATATTTTACTTAGAATGTACTCCAAATTATTCATTACAATTGACATGGAAATTATGAGTTAAATTCTAGTATCTTTTTTTTGGAGAGGTAATGGGATTTTGTTTGGCCCAAAACTCCCTGCATTTTTCACTTGTGGACTATTGAAGAAGTGCTACACTGACTGCAGGTTACAGAAGTTAATGAACTCTGTAACCAACATAAAATGGCATCTTCAAATCATAGAGACTTCTCTGTCTTCCCCCTGGATATTTCAGTAAGAATAAGTACTGTGCTATGTAAATGAATATTTGGGTTTGACTTATTCCTAACTCAAGTATATTTCTTCCACAACTCTGGAAATGAATGTAGTTCTTTACTGGGTGGCTTAGACTAAAAAGGCAGAATATTCAGGCTAATATTATATAGGTAGTAATCAGTTTAAAGTAGTTCTTTATATTTCTGAACTTCTTTTGCTCTGGGCACGACATTATAATTGTGACTAAAGCATAAGAAATTTCTAGATCTCTGAGGCAGAGCCAGGAGTAGAAGTCAGGAGTTTAAGGCTCTAATTGCCTCATGTTTTCTAAACACTAAAAAAACTGTTACTCCGAGATTTCTTTTCCATGTTTTGATACTTCATTCAAAATTGACTTAAAATCTTAAAAAGCAAGTGATTCATCAAGTTGTTTTCTTCATTATTCATTACACAATTTTATCTGTAATGCCCTCTACAAATTAAATGCAATAACTGCATTGGAAGTTATTCTAGAATGAGAATACAACAGGTGAGATTGCAATGTGGGAAGTGAGTTGTTACTAAATCAGTAGACAAAAAAATTAAGCCACTCCTCTCTACTCTTTCCCAGTTCTATGTGCATGAGGATTAGTGAATTCTCCTGAAGTGGGTTGTACACTAAGTGTATAACCATACCCTAGAGGGCTCTTTGGAGTGGTCTAAGCTATTAGTGCATATTTGTAAACCACAAAGGCAGCATGAAACATGTCAAATCTAATTTTATGATGGGAAAAAGACCTTCTGAATACTGAAGGAATGTATGTTATGTATTTTGGTGTTAGTCAAGACACTGACAGGGAAACCTAATAAAATGTGTCTAGATTAAACTGGAAGGGGGGGTGCCAGACTGGAAAGAATACTGCAAATTGCTGAGATAAGAAAAAATACAAAGAAGTTTCTTAGCTAGGTAACTTTTGAAGATATGTTTGATTGTTTTGAAAAATGCAGCAAGTAAAAATTCTAATATCTTTGCCTTAGGGAACAGGTTAAACAGCATTTTAGACTTAGCAACCAAAATAGCTGAGAAAAATATTCTTTATATCCAGAAGAGTTGTCCGGTTGAAGTTTGAGGATAAGTAAAATTTTTATGGCATTTTTGCGTAGCACTTTCTGGAGTTGTGAACAAGGCAGCATCTCCAGGGCCAAAGACTTTCAGAAGAATCTCAGTCTTGGTGGGCCAGATTCCTACAGGATAAATACTTGAGCAATTAAAAACACTCATTTAGTGTGACAGAGTTTTTAAATCATGTTAGGTCACAAAATCAGTTGGGGAAAAAACAGTTCCTGAGTCTTTGTTCATGAACATCCAAATACTGTGTTCAGCCTCACTTGAAAAGCTCATGAAAATATCCCTCTTCTCATTTCATTTTTATAAGGGAAATGGTTGCTTAATAAAGGCAGCTTATCTAGATAGTAAAGTATAGCCAAAGCATAAAATCTGTGAAATGTTCAAGACTGTGTTTTCTCTTATGATTTCAGGGTTTTTTAATTCGTGTACCACCCTTCCCATGTAATTCCAATTGCCTAAAAAATATATGTTATCAGAGGAGTGTGACACAATCTTGAATGACAGTAGACTAGAAAATTCTGCTCCAATATTCTCCTTTGAAGAACCTGTACTTATAGATCAGAGCTGAAAGTCATTTGGTTTACTCAGTGAAGGGTGTTTCCTAAAAGTTTTTAGTCGTCTCACTCGTTTCTTGATGCTCTTGGAAAAACTAGTCCAAAATATTTATAAAACAAATGGAATCACGTGCATGTTCAGGTTTCAATGCTTATAATAATTACAAGCACAATCTACTACATTATTTTAAACCAGAACAATTTTCTAATATAAAAAGAGTTTACTTGAAAGGGCTTGGGGGTTCCTTACTAAGGATGGTCTTCCTGAAGAGATTGAAAAATGGTATTTTCTGGAACAAGAAGATGCAAGACATGGTCATACAAGATATATCAAGTCTCAACTTTTCACTGGTTCCAGGATATTACCTGGAGTTTGGTAGCTTTACTAGCTGTCTTCAGTAAACTGGAAAAATTACAGCAACTCAGTAAGAAGACAGCTGTTTTTCCTGGCATCTCATTCTTCTTTCTTTTGCCTTCATTTATGGTGATTCAGACTTCCTCCTACTCCCCCCAGGCTGCTGAATGTGCCTGAAGTGGTAATTCTGACAAAACCAAAAGTGAAATATCACAGTAAAGCACAAAATACCACACTAAACTTACTGTCTTCTGTGGTGGCATTTTATTATTGTAATTCTACTTTATTATTACATTTTTAGTACTTTTTCATTGAGTTTTTTTAATATGGTTGATGGTAACTTTGTTTTATGGAGCTGGAAAGTTTCAATACCTAGTGAATAATCCACACCACACTACCTTTAATGAAGATAAGGGAGTATTGCATACTTGAGCAATTCTCCTTTTCTTAGATGCTATTTGCGATTGGTAGTAATCAGTCAAATTGACATTTTTTCCTATACCATCATTCCAAACAGTAAAATATAAGTTAACAATAAGAATATAAAAACGGTCTTTTCGTGTGTATCTGGTGCACTCAATCTTTAAATCCATTTCTGTAGTTTATTGTTTGTTTTAAAATCATCAGATTAGTTGTGGCTATATTCAGGGAAACCTGGTGAAACAGATATCTTTATACATTTTTCATGTCACACTTTTTTATCAGAACAGTAGTTTGAAATTGAGATTTAAACCATAAGTTTGGAGTGTAAAAGTGTGGAATTTCAGCAATAAAGAAGGAGCAGATTGTAATAATATGAACTTTCTACCCATGTGTGATTATTTTTTAAATGTCAGATGCAAAAAAAATGCCTATAGAAAAATATCAATGGCCATATTTAATAAAATTGTGCTTTCCTAGAATAAAATTCAGTTGTGGGTTTCAAATCTTGATGGCTAAACAGTTTTAGGTCTGCAAATTGAAGGTTTGCATGTCCTGTACCAAAGCCTGTATACTTTTCCAGCTCCGTTTAGAAATTTTTTTATTACCTTGCTGGACTTTGAAAGCAACCCGATCTTTTTCATTGTCTCCTCGTCACTCTTATTCTTCTTTGATAGGCAAGATATTTCTGTGTTAGAAAAACTTACTTTGCTGTACAACTTTCAGAGATTATGAGAATTATCAGAGTAGCTCACTATTTACATAATTGGCATTGGAATTGTGTGTTTCAGATAAATGGGTGTTTCCAGAGAGGTTCACTGAGAGTGTTCAGCTGGATAGCAAGGAGCACTTGGGAGCTACTGGAAGTTCAGCCTGCAGTAATTTACCCTCAGCCCAGAATGCCTCTGTTGAACATCACAGCAGGGAAACAGTTGATCATCACAGGAATAAGAAAGAGGTTTTCACTTTTTCATCAAAACCTCGATCAGCTCCTTACGGAAAGTCTCCAAATACATCACTAGAAAGGGATGTTTTCCCATTGGAATTGGAGCTAGACAGTAATAGAGAACATGAGAAAACCAAAACTGAAGATAGCTGTGAAGGAACTGACAGCAGCGAGGAGGTAGGCCACTTTGTACATGTAACTCTTGTTAAGGCAGTCCTCATGCTAAAACTCCTAGGCTGAGGTTCTGCCTTTAAGGCAGACAGAGAAGATAAATCATCTTTTCCCCATGTACCAATGGGCACATTTGTCTCTGTCAGATTGCTGTGTCGAATGGGGTACAGGACTCAATGAAAGTGTATCCTGCGTAACAAGTTGACAAAAGAAACCTAACTCTGTCAAGCCACTATGCTGAGAACTGCCACAACTGTGCATCATTACTACAAAAATGATTTTAGGAAAGCCTGCATCATAGATTTGCGTGAGATCCAAGTCCTTTATGCTTGCTCAAGACTTCAGTAAATAAGACTTCATTGTGTCTTTTAAAACTGTAAATGGAGACTGGTTTTGCTCATTGAAGTTGAGAATTACAGAATTCCAGTTTTTGAATGTCACTTGATTATTGGTTTTTCTGCTGCATATCCTGTCTGAGCATCACCAACTTTAATTCTTTTGCAATGCGGAAATGTTCCAGCAATGAAATTAATGGAAGAACACAAGCAGTTTTTTAGTATATCTATCTAGTATCATCTGATACTAGATAGAAATTTGCTGGATTTTCAATGTATGCAATAATTTCATTCTGTCATTACAGTAACTGCTAAAGTTCTTGCCTTTATGAACATTCTGGTATATTTCACTTTTAACTATAAAATCTGTTTCTTAACATTTGAATCTGTAGCTCACAGCAGAGAAATAAAATGTAAATGAGTTGCATAACAGCAAGGTGGACGGAATTTAACTGTTTTACAAAATAGCTGACAGAATAAAACTATAAATTTCCAAAATGTGTACCATTAATAAAACTGATGGATTATCTTTTTGAATATACATTTCATGCTGTGTAATCCTGGACTCACTGGAGTCAGTAACAATCTTGGATCACTTTCATGTGCAGCAAGATTGCCCCTCAGCTGTGAGAGGCACACCGCAGGTGATACTTGCCTTACATCCTGTGTGGGGACATATGGCAGAGGAGCAGCATCATGAGATGAAGACGAGGCTGCTCTCATCCTCTTTTTCTTGAGAATAAGAACACTGAGGCAAACACTAGATGCACTCCTGCATTATTTCTCTTTCCATCTTTTCAGTCCTGCTGATTGTTGTTGAGATGGAGTATGAGTGAACATCATACATGGGATATTTTGCAGGCATTGTCAGAAGCATGGATATAAGGTTAATAAACTAACCTCTAAAATTCTTAAATTTTATTCAATTGGAACTGAACATGATACCCAGTACCATATGATTACCAGAGCAAAGCAAAGTGATCTCAGCAGGAGTTATTTCTTCTACATTTAAGTTGAAGATGCAGTGTGAAAATATGGAATATTAATAATTCAATGGAAAGACATCATTGTCATGGACTCATTGCTTAGTTTTGGTTTACAGATGTAATAAATTCTATTAAAATTATGATTGTCAGGTAAGACACAGGTTTCAGAGGTTACCAGCATTCAAAATATGCCCTGAAATTTTGAAAAGAGTAATCAGCTTCAGACGTAAGAATGTATTTATGGTATAGTCCATGTATTTTCCAGGAAAAGCAGCTGTTTTACAGAATCCTTGTAAATTTAGAAAAAGGAAGCAGAGATTAAAGAGAGATTTTGAAGTGTTAAGGTTATGTAAAACTGAGTTGTGTAATGATGGGAGGGAACCAACCACTCTTGCTTTGTTTCCTAAATTTAGGATGACAACAGTGAACTCATCCAGGGTACTGAGAACATTGAGAACAGCCACAGTAGACAAGGAACATCTGATTCAGCAGTTTTTAAAGAGATCTCATTAAATAAGGTGTCACAGAGAAATGAATACTGGAAGAATAAGGAACACAGCAAATATAACTTCGATGAGGCCATCTTATCAAAACCACAGAGTTCCACCATGAGAAAAACAGAATCTATTAGCTTTCAGAGAAGTTTAAAGCCTATCCTTTCTCTTTCTCCAATTCAAAGTAAATCCAAATCCTTTAGAGTAATTAGAAATGTAGCTGAAGAAACTGAAAGATATGAAGGAGTTTCAGATCAATTAGAAAGATCTGTCAGTAAAACATCTCTCAAGAAATTCTCAAAAGGAAATTCATGTCTGACAGCACAGACTTGTGTAAGTGATTTTTACTTTGAAATTAAATTACTATATTGTATGGAGAAGCTATATTAGATATACCAATTTGCATGAAGTGATTAATAGTAAATCTTTCTTTCAGATATATTCTGGCTTCATCATAACAGCATTTACTGAGTTCAGTCTGTTGAAAGTTGATTTTATAAGGGTTTGTGGCACGCAAAATAATACTCCAAATATAACAGAAATCACAAAGGTTTGTAGATAAAAAGATGTGTCCTTGTGCAACTCACATTTTGGAAACATATGAGTTAGAAAATAGTTTGGGGCTGAAAGGCTACAGAGGAAAATTGGCAGAGTTTAAATTGCTGCATTAATGAATGACCACAGAAGGAGTGCTAATTTGGGTACTTAGTGGTCTCTCTGTGTCAGCCCTGAGCAGTGATAAATTATGCGACTGAGGCAGCAGCGAGGCAGTTTCTGTCCAGCAGTCAGCCATAGATGGCTGGAGAGAATAACAGGGCAAGGACAGGGAAAGCACCCAGGGGTACCTCAGCAGCAGGGCCCCGCAGACTTCCTTCCAGCAGTCCTTAGCTTAGCCATTTCTTCAGGAAAGGTGGTGTCTATGCTGCATAACTGGTGGTGGAATTTTTTTCCACAGATTTGCGTGTTTGCTTTTTTTTGCATCTATACAGCCTTTGCCCGTGTGATGGTGAATTTCAAACTTTAACTGCTATTTGTGGGAAAAAATATGTATCTTTTTTTTTTATGCGTTGTCTCATTCCTGGTGCTTTCTTATTCTTCTATTTATAAAAAACAATTAATTTTTTTAATTAATATCCTTACCTCTGCCAAATCCTACTTCTTGGCTGTGTATCACATTCCCTTGCATGTGTCTCTTTTACAGGTCTAGGAGTTTTATGGTACTTAATCCTAGGATTGCTGTTTTGTGATTTTTTTTGGATAATTTTACCCAGGGATGTTGAATTTAACTACTGCATGATCGTTATTGTAAGAGTGGGGCTTGTTTTCTAGTATCTTGGGTGTATCTTGAATTTCTCATAATATCATTGGTCCCCAGGTACTGCACACCTCTGGGGACCAAAAGAATAGACTCTTCTCTTTGGGGGGGGCTCTGTGAAGTAGTTATGCATTGCTTGGAAAAATTTTTCTACTTTAATGACTTAGAATAGGATCTGTACCTCATTTACATGAAGGAAATGTACATCTGTCATTTTTGTGTCCTTGTAGTTTGTCTCATCTGCTGTAGGAAAGGGAGTGTGCTGTGATTCTGCTGGGGGAATTTTGGTCTATAGTATTTCCATGACCTGTTGACACAGGTAATTTTAGTTGCCTGATTTGACAGCCTCTGTGACAAGGGAAACAGGAGTGCTGACTTCCATGGGACATGGCTGCTGCTGTGGCAGGGCCATCCCAGTGAAAGGTTCTACCTGCCTGCCGGGGCCTGCTGTGGCTGCTGAGGAAGGACAGCTCTGCAGTGAACTGTGGGTATGGAAATCCAGGCACAGAGCTGGGAGGAGCGAGCTGAACTGGGCACCAGATTAAATAGTGTCTAGGAAAGCATGTGTTCAGCTTTTCTGTGTGTCCTTGATGGGGAAATGCTCATCCTGCCCTGCCACGGATGCTTCAGTCCTTTTTGTGCAATGAGTCTCTTTTAGTACTGGTGCAGAGGTTAGGTTTTATGTCTCTCAGTGCTATGAGGCTGTTTCTCAGACTGGGGATTCTGAAAATCCCTTTCTGTATCCTGGAAGTAGTTTATTGGATTGTTGAAGGCCCTGCGCTTTTCTTAATAAACACAGAATGTCTTTTTCCATGAAGGTTGTGGAGACTGGTTTCCTTTGGGAAGGAAGTAGATTAGGAGGAAGAAAGAGAAATAAAACACAATAGTGCAAGTGAAAATCAGAAACAGTGCTGAGACTTTATTATCATAAGAAATATCAGTGGCTGATGATTTTAAAGACTATGTAAAGCAAAAAATTTAAAAAGCAAAGAAAATCCTATTCATAGCAGCATATGTTCTATGTATTTATGATCCGGAAAAGACATTAGAATTGCCACTAGTGATGTAGAAAATGTGGAAGAAAGCAATGCATGGGTTCATTTCTATTTGGAAAGAAGATAATGTTTCTGTAATTTTCAGTAATAGGAAAAGCCCCAGTTGATACCAATAATCTGATTCAATTTTTCTTAGACATGGTAATATGCAGTGAATGTATATGATAAAATTTGTTTATATTTCGCGTTCCCTTACCCTCCTATTATAGTTTATAGGAGTTTACTTTTTTTCTTTTTTTTTCCAGTAGCTACTTACCTCTTTGCGATGCGGGTGAGTTCCCCGTTCTCGGTGGCCGCCCAGGCGCAGGGCGGGGCTCTCCCCCGGCCCGGGGCGGGCGGTGACAGCGGGGCCCGAGGGAGTGCGGCCGCCCGGAGCGGGCCCGCAGCAGCGCGGCTTGGCACGTCACACAGGCAGGCAGGGTTGCAGGCTTCCTCCTGCTGCTGCGGTGGGGTTTTTTTCCATGGTGGATGGNTCCTGGCCTGGATCAGGAATGGTGTGGCCAGCAGGAGCAGGGAGGTCATTCTTGCCCTGTACTTGGCACTGGTGAGGCTGCACCTTGAGCTGTGTCCAGTTCTGGGCCCCTCAGTTTCAGAATGATGTTGAGACACTTGAGTACATCCAGAGGAGGCAACGGGGCTGGTGAACGACTGAGGGAGCTGGGGTTGTTTAGCCTGGAGAAAAGGAGACTCAGAGGTGACCTTGTCACTCTCTGCAACTTCCTGAAAGGTGGCTGTAGTCGGGTGGGGCTTGGTCTCTTTCTCCAGGCAGCAGCTGACAGAACGAGAGGACACAGTCTTAAGCTGCAGCAAGGGAAATACAGGTTGGATATTAGGATAAAGTTTTTCACAGAAGGAGTGATAAAGTACTGGAATGGTCTTGCCAGGGAGGTGGTGGAGTCACCATCCCCGGATGTGTTTAAAAAAAGACTGGATGTGGCACTTGGTGCCATGGTTTAGTTGAGGTGTTAGGGCATGGGTTGGACTTAATGATCCTGAAGGTCTGTTCCAACCTAGTGATTCTGTGATTCTGTGATTAAATGTATTCCTTGTTTCCTGATACTTTTAAGTTTTAGAAAACTGTTCCACTTACAATTCAAGTATGTTTATTACTTATCATAGCTGTTACCTATTTGTCCATGATAAATGAAACTATACATGTATTATTTTCCTGGAAGATATTATCAGGGTTTAATGCAGTCAACAACTTTGTCCTGTGGAACACAGCTAAATGTAGACTCTCTAGGTGGATTGCAGTAGTTGATTACTAATTTAGACAATACCGTCATTATCATCCGTCATTATCATGCAGCACTTGCTGCTGTAAATGTATTGCACATGTGATTTGTTGCTTGTAAGTATTTTTTTTCAAGAACAAATCCTATTATTAATGTATAAAAACTCATTACCTGCAGAGTTTGTTTTATTGCTACAAAAGATAAGATTAAAGTACCTGGCACATCTATGTCTTATACTTGATTTGATCAAGGCTTAAAATTTTACAGAAGCCCTTCCATGGATTTCTTTGACATTTCTTTTTGTGTTCATACAGAGGACTAGTAAAGGAAAAAAAGTCTTCTGCAATTGATTTGCCTGCTGCTTAATGTGCTTTAAGGACCTGGTTTCTTGCAATGTTTTATTCATGTTTTAATAGAGTTCTCCATTATTAAGTTCAAATATTTTTAATTAAGAACGAAGTATATCCCTCTGGGTAATATTGCAAGCATGTAGATAGCTGGTAATTAAAGTTTTCCACACGTATAACTACATTCAAACAATTCTGAATAAATCATTTAAACCTAGAAGAATGCAAATGTCATTATATATGAAAAAAATTCCTTTAAACAACAGGTTTTATCAATCTAGGAAAAGTTGTAAGTGCTTAATAAAAATACTTTCTTGTAAGGGGAGGATATGCAAATAGACAAGATAAGCTTTTAATTACTAAATGAAATATTAATTCTAGACAAATTTACGAGTATTGCAGAATTATTTCTTATATCAAAAGATTCTCCTAAATCACAAAGGTAACTTAATTTCAAATTCACTTTTCAAATTCTCTTTTTGAAAAGCGACAAAGACAATATAAAATTTTTGAAGAGGCTTTTTGGTAGTAGTAATCTGAAGTTGAAGAATAAATATTCCAAACTATTTCTCCTTCATTAGTTTATTGTAGGGCATGTTTAACACAGAAAATGGTCATAGCATCTCTTCTATTTCCTGAGTGTGGTATTTTCAGAGTGAGACCATTACAGGAAAAGAAACAGAATTAAATTTGAAATAAGCTGGGGAGGGGGTGGGGGAACAGCAGATGTTTAGAATTAAGCTATAATAATTCCAGAAATCCCTGCATCTTTTTACATAGATGTAAAGGAAAAGACAAGCAAGTTTGGGCAATTTTTAATGTTTTTATTAAAAAGAGAATGAGAAAAAAAAGTTCTTTCAATAGTTGGTGCTTTTATTCTGCAGAGCACCAGTTCATTCTGTCAGTTTAATGACTGCATACCATATGAAGGAAGAAAAATAAGCCAAAGCTTCTCTTATAATAATCAAATAACTGCAGAAGGTTTATATATAGGAAAATTAACAGGAAATCAGCATATTCAGTAAGATCAATAAAAGTTACAGCAGCTGCAGATCTAGTAAGAATACTGATATATCAGAGCAAAGCAGGCTCCCCAAGCGTAACAAAGAGAGCTTGGGGTGAGGTGAACAAATGACTAATAGTCACTGAGCTAGTAACAGGCATTCAGAAAGGGTCTGGAGAAAACGCATCATATTATTTTAGGATTAAAAATGGTAGTAGTAATCACAATATCCAGGAATTAAGCTTGGACCTCATGAGCCAGGGGTAAAAAAGGAATGGTAGCTGCGCAAACTGCTTCTGTCATCTTATGCTTTGTATCTTCTGTCGTCTTCCATCTTCTTGCACCTTGTATCTTATATGCATAGGAAAAAAGCAAATTAGTTATAATTTCATTATGAATTCTGGTGGTAAGGTGACATCTGTAGCCCTCGAAGACACACTAAAACATTACACACTGCATTTCATAGGAGGAAAAGTTGTCAGTGTTCATATCACTTGTACTGCTGACTTGTGTGTGTTTTTGAGGTCTTCAGTTACCCAGTGCCTTCTCACAGGAAAAGAAACTGAGAGATCCCCGCTCCTGCCAGGAATATGAAACATTCCTGGTCTAAAAGCTCCATTCTCTTCACTAGAATCAAAGCTCTGGCCCTCTTTGCAATACTGTTATATAGTGTCTCACAGCTGACTGGCCAATATTCCAGTGATCTAAATCCATTCAAGTCCTGGTCACTGCCTGGATTCACTTTTCAAGCAGAAATGCTTTATACTTATATTTAGAACCACAACTGAATGTGTCAAGTATTAGACTTGTTCCTTTGTGAGAGAGGAATCTATGTGGACCCTTTAAAAAGGGAAAAGCTTTTCTTAAAGAAGGAGTTCTTTAAACAAAGATAGTGCCAACAGCAGGTTGGGTGACTTTATCTTATTTTAACGTTTTGAGTGAGACTTAAGTACCAACTGCAAAATGGTTAGTATGTGTTTGCAGCTTTAGGCCTGTGGATCAAGTTTGGTATAACAATTAGGGTTACATTAACAATTCCACCATGGATTTAAAGAAAAATGAAAAGACATTGAAGTTTACTTAAAAAATCATACACTAACAAACTGCCAGAATAACCTTTGAAATTCAGTGTTGACATGGCCTTCTAGAGAAATCTGGTGCTGTGCTTGACTAATAACCAAATGTTACATTGATGATGTTGATGATATTGTGGTAACTAGGATTGACTTTAATTTAAGATTTGCATTTAATAGCTGATGGACTTTTGAACTTCTTAAAGCCTGCATTTATCTTCTGTATTTAGTTGCAATGGAAGAGCAACTTCACCAAATACCCTGGATCAAAACTGCAGTTCATTACAGTGCTTGTGGTGTTCTTCCTTCCTGTAAATGTGTGTAAATATGCTGGATCTTCGTAGCTGATCAGAAATCTGTTAACTAATTTTTTCTAGTAAACATTTTGTTTCTCTTTCAGTATTGAAGTTTCTTGAAGATTCTCTGAGAGATTCTCTAGGGTCTCTCTGGGACTCATTCATCTATTCTGTTTGGTGATCCTGCCTATATTGTTGACTTTTCCATTTTATTTCACAGGAGTATGACTGGAAAAAGTACCAGTCAAATAGACTGAGTTCATCTGAACTGCAGATGTTGGCCAGCACGAAGAGACAACAAAATGAAGAATTATGGGATGCTGGGATCTCCCGTGGGCTGAGCGCCTCACAGATCGATTGCTGCAATGTCAACATAAGTATAAGCAGTGATGATCGTACAGCAGCCTGGAACTCTTGTTTCCCACCAGTAAGTCTAAACCCACAGTATTTTCTCAGGGGTCTTGAATACTAAATTTTCTTTGAGTAGAGTTGAAATTTAAGGGGTCATTGCCAAAGGCTCTTAGAACTTACCAAGTAAAACATTTAACCAAGACACACACACTTCCAGCATGTTCTCTAGTATCACCGTGAATAAAGAGCAAATCTATTATGTATATTCCTTCCTAGAATCCGGAATAATCATGTAGGCTGTACAGTTCATCACAATAGTGGCTGACAACCTGCAGGTGTGTGATATAGTACTTAAAAATAGTTCCAAAAGAAATGCAGATATAGCAGTCAGCAGCTGCATTACAGTGTGAGTAATGGAAAATAATTGCTTCTTACAATGATAAAGTCTCATTACTGAAAAGCTAAATGTTTAAAGAACTGAAGCAGGAGAAAGCAGCAAAAATCTGCAGTAGTTCTGAGCACTTAGTATGTGATCATTATGTATTTTACACCTTGGATCATTATTTGTCCTGGCACAAAGTGGTACAGGATCACACACAGCACTATGTGACAGTACTGCTATAAGAAGCAGAGTATTTGCTGCAATCCACCAAAAAGTATGGAATGTATGAAAGCGCAGAATAACATTTCAGGAACTATATATATAAAGGTACTAGCAGGAGCTGCTGTAAAACTAGATAACCTCATACTCCATTTATATATCAGCAATATAGCTGTTATTTTATTACCGTTGAAGCAATAATAAACAATGAATGTGGTTTAAGTAAAGCACACAGCACAACTCTGTGGCAAATCCAGCGTTAGAAAAGTAAACACAGCTGTGTTGCCCCAATATCAACTATTTCAGAGTAAATGCTCTAAAATGTTAGGTGGAAATTACCTTCAAGGTTCTGCAGGGTCCAAATAGAGGCCTGTAGCAGCAACTTTCCATAGTGAATGATCAATACAGTGCTGGAACTTTGGAGTACCCTGTTAAATGAAGGTTTCAAATGAGAAGAAATGTGTTGACAAGTGGATAATTGTACAAATAAGAACTTGATTTACAGAGTAATATTTGGCAGGACATCAGAGAAACATTAGTTGGTATTAACTATTTGATATACATCTCCATAACACATTTTGTTAACTTAATATTTCCAATGTGTTTTCTCCATACTCATTAAATAGGCTCAAAAAATGGTACAAATCTGCAAGACCAGACAAATGGAACTCAATTAAATATAGAGAATAGTAGTCTCATTAATTTTTTAGTAGTTTAATTATAAGGAAATTGATAAGAATATTTAGACACATCAGGTTTGGTTAATACAAATTACATGACTAAAACAAAATGAACTTTTAAAGTAAAATGTACTGCTGCAGTATTCAGTGAAGCACAATGTGATTGCAAAGACAATTCTTTGATCATACTGCCTTGATGAAGTTCTGTGGCTTCAATCTAAAATAGTGTTTAGATATAATAGGTTAGTAATATAAATTGCAATTTAATATAGTTGTAGTTTTTCATAACAGCCCCTTATGGCCATCTTTCTCTACATAATTCAAGCATAAAAGGCAAGATTTTGTCTTTGAGAGAGTTCTTCACATTTTTTTTCATTCAGCTGACTGAAGAGTTTGGTGTGCCTTACACATTCAGCCTTGCCAGGTTTCTCCTCTACATTTTGCAAGGTGGACATTGAGGGTTTAAGATTAAATGGCAAGAACCTAATTACCAAGGAAGGATAACTTAGGAAAGAAATCTAATCTTTCTCAGAAAAAGACTAACTGTTCAGTCCCTCACAAAAACAAAGAAATTCAGTTTTCCAGGTCTTCTATACCCATTTACCTCAGCCTTTATGGACAGCAGCACTGTACCAGTACAGTGTCAGTCAGTCCCCAGAATCACCTGTTTCACGTCATATTTTCCTTGCTGAAATATCAGCCAGACCACCAGCTATTCATAGATATAATGGAAGTTCTTTGAGTATGGACTTGTGTGTTTAGCACTACTTGATGTAATTCTGTCCCAACATTTGGAAAAATGCAGAGTATCTATGTGAGAGTGATAATTTACTTTGTAGACCTTTGGTATCTAAGAAGGCTGTTAAACATTTGTTAATGGAGGTGATTATTTAATCACCCAACATTCTTTTAACACAAAAGCTTTTAAAAGAGTTGTTGAGGGAATTGTTGGCTTGCTAATGTTAAATGTCAGTATATTTTGATATGCTTACAACATTTCAGAAGACTTGAGAGTAGCAATGCTGTGCCAGTATCCAAATGGTTAGCTGAAATGAAAAAGTCGTAAGTCATGCATTCTCTTTCTGTAAGACCTAAAATCATGGAATTATAGAATACTTGGTTTGGAAGGGACCTTTAAAGTGCATCTAATCCGTCCCTCCTACCACTGGGCAAGGACACCTTCCACTAGACCCAGTTGCTCAGGTCCCCATCCAACCTGGCCTTGAACATTTGTAGGGATGGGCAGTCACAGCTTCTCTGGGCAACCTGTTCCAATGCCTCACCGCCTGCATTGTAAAAAATTCTTCTAACATCTGGTCTAAATCTACCCTCTTCTAGTTTAAAACAATTGCCCTTTGTCCTACCACAACAGGCCCTGCTAAAATCTCTGTTCCCGTATTTTCTTGTAAAGCCTCCTTTAGGTACTGAATGGCTGCAGTAAGATATTCCCAGAGTCTTCTTCATGCTGAAAACCCCAACTCTCTCAGCCTGTCTCCATAGGAGAGGTCTTCCAGTCCTTTGATAACTTTTGCAGCCCCGCTGCAGGCTCACTGCAGCAGGTCCATATCTTTCCTGTGCTGAGGACCCCAGAGCTGAACACAGAACCCCAGGTGGGGTCTCACAGGGGCAGAGTAGATGGGCAGAATTCCCTCCCTGAATCTGCTGCCAATGCTTCCTTTGGATGCAGCCCAGGATACAACCTGCATTCTGGTCTGACAGGTCATGTCTAGCTCTTCAGCCCCCAATACTCCATCGGGCTGCTCTCAATCTCTTCATCCCCCAGTACTAGGAAACTCATCATTTCTTCAGCTTCCAGTTTTTATAAAGAAATGTTCCTTTTATGTATGTTTTTATTTTATATATATTTATTATGTAAAAAATATGTGTAGAATAAAAGCAGATTTGTTTTTATGTCCCTGATCTTTAGTACCACCATCCTTTGAGTTAAGAGAATTTTCAAATGCTCAATCTTTCCAAAATCAGATATACAAACTGCAGAAAAGTTTATAGATACATATATATAGATAGATACAGATCTGTAGCCATCTTCCAGTTGCATAGGAAAATTATTTTAGCAGTGCAGTATATAGAAAATAAATAGAAATTGTTCCCATGTTGGAATTTGAGAAATTAAGGGCAGCTTGAAGTTCTTGTCATGATTAAACTTTCGTGCTTACATGTGTTTTCAAGTTGTATCTTTCTGATTCTTTAAATCAGTAGTATCACTTGCTTTCTCTTATGTTTTTCAAAGATAAATAGGGAGTATTTTCTTACAAATTTTTCATTTCATACACTGGCGTCCTTTAGGTGGAATCTATGGCAACAGCACCACCAGAAGACAGATTTTTGTGTATCTTTAATTTTGAAATACCTTTGATGTTTTGCAAGGCAGGGCAGGGTATAATCATGTTAGATAGTGAATTTATGTATCAAAGTAATATTCTAAATATAATCCACATTCTATGTGAGTTTAATTTTTTTCATCACTTAACCATTTTTAGCCTCATTTTCAGAGTCAGTGAAAAGTGTCATGTTACTGACTTTAATGAATCTGAGAAACCCTTTTGAATGTAAAGGCACATAGATCAATCATATTACTGAGTTGCAGTTAGAACAGATGTCCTTAAACAACTACAAAACAGAGATACTAAAATTGTGGGTTTATATTCTATGATAGTTTACCAAGAACTGAATAAATACAGTCAGGAGAAAATGTTGAAATGTAAGTGGTTTAGCTGCTGCTGTAAACTATGACAGCCAAAAAGGAATAAAATCGCTTTGAATATTACACACTACCAAGCATAGCCTCAGTGAAAAACTTCTTCTTTAAAATGGGTTTACTTTGAAGGAGAATTGTAAACCCTTGTAAAATGTGTGTGGGGAACAGTTTCAATTCAATAATATGTGTAGGTAGAGCTAAATATTTTAAAATATTTTATTTCACATGTCTTACCTGAATGTTTTCTTAAATCTTAAAACCTATGAAAATCCATGCTAGATTTGCAACACTATGAAAGACACAGTTCTGTATATTGCAGAATTTAATGTGAATTTTATACCCACACATATATACATTATCCAAGAAAATTTGCAAAGCTTACAAAACATTTTTGTTTAAATCCTTGCTTTATTCTAGGGATCCTGTAAGACTTTCTTGCTCTGTCAGAGAACTGGCCCATTCAGCTTCTTGGATAGTTGTTTCCACACTTCAGACACCAATTTAGATACAACTCAAACATTCTGGAGAAAGATAATCTATACAAGAATTCAGGATATCTTACTGCATCTGGTCCCTGTTTCTCAATCAGAAATGCAAAAGAGAAGGAAGATTCTCTTAATTGCTCACTGATAAATCCTGGAAGCTTGTAGTGGTATAATAGTTATATAATGTTGCATTAGCAGAATCCAAATTATGCCCACCACTAAGACATGTCTTTCAAGTCAGGAGTACTCTCAGAGAAGAGATTACTTGTTCCACAAGCAACTTCCTAAATATAAATTCAGTTCGTAAGTCTTGATCTGAAAAATATTTGAAAGTGTACTTCCAGGTTCATACCTAATTTGTGGAAGGTCTTCTGGCCTCCTCTGTGAGTTTTCAGAAAAGAAAGCCACTTAACACAAAAATGGTCTGGCAGAACTGAAGTCTGACAGATGAGTGTTATTTAAACCCAGAATTATGCCAACTGTGAGATCAGTTTGACAACCCCTGGAGGGATCTGTTCACATCAAGTCAGATTGCAAAACTGAAGCAGAGTATTCTTTACTATGAAATGAGACTAAAAATTATTTAGATTATTTACTGGTTCACAGACTGACTAATTCACTCTCTGTCTTGTCCTCATCTTCCACTAGCTATCATCTGGGAATTGCACTATCCACCACCAGGCAGCGAGTCATATTTGGTAGTAATTAGGATATCATTCATCCTGAACATGTATTTTACAACATCCCTCTCCATTTTCTGAAACCATGAGGACATACTCATTTTTATTTTGAGTTTTGTTTAAAAAAAATCATGTCATAACACTTTGTATTATTGTAGCATTTAATGTACTAAATTGGACAAGTATTGTTAATGTATGCTTACATTTTCATTTCTTTTGCATTTCCTTCAATGATTTGTTTAGAACTGCTTTTGAGGTGTGTGATAATGGCAGGGAGAATCTCTTCTGGTAGAACTACATATATTCTGGGAGAAAATGTAATTGTGGATTTTAGAATTCTTGAATTTTTACATAAGTTTATGAATATTGATCTTTCTTGCAAATAATGCCTTTTAATGCCATAAACCAAATGTAGTTTGAAACTTTTGGGGCATGTATTTAAAATGGGTAGGTAAGATTTGACTGGAAAATTATCATATTTTGTATGAATGTTCATACAGTCCACTGTTAGCTATTCATGAACAGCTTAATCCAGACTTCAATGCTGCATGGCCATGGAGAATCTTATGTGTTTCAATAACCTTCATTTGGGACTGCTAAAATTACTGTTATTGCTGCTTTTACCTGGTCTGCCAGTCCTCTTACCTCTCCCTCGGTGTTTTCTACTCTTAAAAATGGTTCATTCTGCACAGATCCTACCAAGTGTTCCTTCCTCATGCTTCATACGCATGTTCAATCCAGCCTCTTCTGTCAGACGAGACTTTACCACCCTCCATCTCTGTTCCTGACTGTCCCAACACTCTCACAGGCAGCAGAGAAATAACTGTGTGATTGACTCCTTAATTCATATATATTTCCACCCAGACTAGAGTCATCTTTAAGGTTGTACTTTTGGACAGTTAGGACCAGAATATCCATTTTTAATTTCACAGATAAGAAAAAAGATTGTAAAATTCTAATATCAGAAGCTGCGAATGTGTATGCTCATACCAGATCTCTGACATACTGCTAAACAATCTATTATTTTTGTTTTCCACAGCCCGTCAGCCAGGAGCATCACTATCAGAAAGAAATGAGCCCACTTTCTCATTCCAACCCACGGTAAGATTCCATTTATAGCCCAGGCAGTAAGGATTCAGTTAGAGTGTTCTGAATATTAAATGTGACACTCTTTGATTTAATCTTCAATCTCTTTTCAATTGCAACCTCCTCTCAGAGGGCTTTATTGCTCATTTTAGTCATTGTCTACAGTATGTCTGAGCTGTCCGGGACCATAGAACCAAATTCTGCATGTTTTGGATGTACCACCGTGTATTCAAAGTATCTGACACAGGCCTTGCTCCTACATCTGCTTTGATGTGTGATTCAGCAAAACGTCCTCATCTCACATACGTACACTCTCATCTATTTCTTTCTCCCTCTCTGCTTTGAAGGCTTAGAACTAGGATTCTGTATGTGACTGTAGGTGTCAGGGAATCAATTTGTTCCAAAAGATTTTAATGCTACTTATTAAGAAAGGGGTTTTTTTCAATAGCTAGCCCAGTTAGGAGAGGGGGTTACAACACTCTGGGATAGAGCAAAGGGATCCTGTCTACAGCATATTTTGTCTGTCAGGTTTTTAGTTTGATCTGTTTTGTTTGGAATCAGCAACAAAATCCCTGTGACTTTAATGTAAGGTGAGGTGACAAGGGGAGAAGGTGGTTAAGGAAAATTAATCACATTGAGACTGTTGAGATAATCAAGATTAATTATCCAGTTTCAGACCTGCTTTGTACCTACGAAACCTTAACATCATTTTGTCAATTTTTTAACTGCCTGAACAAGAGGTGTAGTAATTTTTAAAAGCAGTCTTATTTCAATTTCACTTGGTGCCATTAATGTGGATTTTACTTGTCCAAGTTTTAACTGGATGATGTATGTGTGTTGGGGGGCAGGGATAGGAGGGGACATTTCATTTACAACCTCTTTATATTTTACCAACAGTCTGAAATGGTTTATGAGAGCTCACTGTCAGGCAGTTCTGCAGGATAATATGTTTCTCCTCACACAGATGTTTTCAGCCACTTGTCTCAGTTGCTATCCATAAAAATATGGATTCAAAATCTTCTGGTTAGATTTTATGAAGTGACCAATTTGAAACTTTCTGTGCAAGTTCACCTAGATGCATCAGTATTGCACGACACAGCCATGTATTTCCAATATATTATTGGAGTTAATAATAATCCTGGATTCCTGTTCCCTTTCACATGTAAATCAAGGTACTTATGTTTGTCTAGAAGATCTCTCTGCCTTGGGTGAGGGTTGTATAAGGAACCACCTCCTTACGAGTTGTTAAATGGATGAAGTGGACAGAGGTAATTGACTACAGTCCACAGGGTACAACAGGAGGTACCTTGAGACAGAACTTTGGACTTTCGATTCCAAAGTTGATTTTATATTTCTGATGGCATTATAACTGCCTATATTTTAGTGCAAGCTGCATAGTTTGTCTTCTTTTTGCCCATACATTGGTTAAGTCAGGTTTTATTAAGTTATTTTTATGCATGTGCTAAAGCAATTTGGTACTTGATACATTTTATATACTGAAAAACAAATAAGCACCATTATCTGTAAAAAGGAAGCGTTTCATCATATCAAGCTAATATGATCAACAATGAAACTTGTATTTCCGTATAATAAAATTTAAAACAAAATAGTATAATTTATGACTTAGTTCTTATGCTATTTTAATCCAGTACACACAGTAGACTTAAGTTTCCCTAGAAATGATTTTCGAGAAATGCAGGTGGTATTCATAAAATACCTGACTTGCAAGTGCCTCGTAAATTCAGTAACCCTTGTGAACTGCCAGAAAAGCATTATTGGGCTGTAAATACAGAAGATGACAAAATTATGAGGTCAGTTTGCGTCATGATATAAAAACTGGAGATGATGTGACTTGAATACCATTATTCTCCTCATTACCTTTCATTTATAATGGAAAACTGAATTGTTTTTCACAGAGAATGTGTACCTAAATAAGGTGGAAATCAAGTTAATGGTAATTCTGTAACTTAGTTCCTAAACTGTTTTTAAAAGCAATTTTAACAAATCCTGTATAAGCAACTAGAAAATGTCTAAAACTTTGCAAGCCTACTGTAGCTTTGTAAGGAACACATGGAATATTTGAAATACAGCCCCTTTAGTTGTGTGGGTGTAAATGCTATGGTATAAAGACAGTTACATGGTGCATTTGCTGAATGAACAAATAGTTTGTTCTAAAGAGGGCTAAAGAACAGGTCTTGAGTAATTTTTATAAGTGTAGTATTTTCTGGGAAATGAAAAGAGACCAATGTGGAAGCTATTGTCCAGTAAATGTAGGTTCTGTCCATAATAAGATAAAAGGACAAGCCAGGAAAGAAAGCCTGTGAAGGTAATGGAAATTCAGTCAATAAAAAGACTCAGCTTGACTCATTGTCCATTGGTTCAGCTGGGTAAAGGTCATAAGTCTGCCAAGAATATTGCTCCTGCCATACAAATCACCCCACCTGGTGCTGCTCTGCAAGGCAGAGAACCAGTTAATGAAGGAGGCAGCTAAGTGCAGAGGCTACAGAGCCAGGAGCGTGAGGTGATGTGCAGTGTTCTGGCCCTGGCTGTGCAATTCCCACAACTGATGGGCTGCTGGCAGAACTCGGGAATTGCTTTCTTCTCTGCAAAGGGGGAGCTGTAACTATCTGTTTTGCTTCTTCCTCCACTGCAAGGACTCCATTTTGCTATATAACCAGGATCTGCTTAGTAAGATTTTGTCCTCCAAACTATTTGCGTGCCATAGAAGGTTTGGAAGTTTCGCTAAAGGACATCCTGGAAGATAGCAAACATTCTAGAATTTCAGCCATACTGAACTGTGATATGCAGAGCTGCTCTCTGAAAAAGATCACTTGAACATAATTTATTAAAAGAATTTTATAAACTTCTACAGATGCTCTCCAGAAAATTTATTTCTGATAAAAGATGATTTTTTTTGCCTTAGAGAAAGGTTTCACCTTATTAGAAAAGCCCTATCTTTATAAACATTGCCTCACTAGATCCTGTCTTGGCATCCTACTCAACTCTTCCCAAACTACCAAATAAAATTTGTTCCTCTGGTTTAAATAGTTGTTCCCCAGAAACTGCACTAAAGTAGGGTGCAAATATTTCAACATAACATTTAACTGAGTATCCTTTCACAAAAAGTATATTTTACTTAAATAATTTTGTGCCAAATGTGCATGGCCAAATTTTAATTAGATTTTACCCAGATGTTTCTTTTTCCGTTTCTTCTATCTAAAATCAGCTAATAAGGCCCACAGCCTCTGACAAATGAGTAAGAGCCACTGACCTCCCTTCACGTGGGCTTGGTATGAGCTGACTTAAGCAGGTTGTCTTGTCATTGTAACACACATTTGTTAAGTCAGACTGATTGGGATATCATCATTATTCTTTCCTCTACAATCAAAAAACCCAAAAAACTAAACAACACAATCAACCTAAAGAAAAGTAAATAACATTTTCATTCCTTTTATGGTAAATGTTACACATTTGAGATTTGTCCCCACAAAATGTTTCACTATTATGGAGAACGGTGTGTCTGAGGAGGACAATAACTTTTCTAAAAAAGTTGTTGGGTTTACCTTAAGGAAAAAAACCGGAACCCAAATCATCAGTTGCTACTTTATCCAACAATGCAATTTTCCTATTTTTGTAATGATATGCACAGTACTTTGGGTAATGAATCATGAAATGCACAAAAATGTACCTTTAACTAAAAGTATCTTTTAATTATATTCAAACTTGATGACTGGTAAAATTTAGGTGTGTTAGTTATAAATATAAATTATGTGTAAATATAATGAACACCTCTTTCTGTGCATTCTGACCACTCTGTTGGTTTTAGGGAATAAATTATTTCTTCCTCTTTCTTTGAAAATTTCTTCTAGAGAAGTCTTTTTTTAGAACCTATCGTTATCATATATATTGCCATTATCATGGTATCTGAAATTTGCATAATTTGCATAATGTCAGCGATTCCAGCACAAAAACACATCAGCTGTAAACTTTCAAATATTCAAAGTATCTTCAGCTTTGAGACTACCATTAAAGTACTCTCATCCATCCCAGATGAAAACTAAACATTCCAATAGCTGGTGCTGTGTTAATATACCATTGAGAGATCCTGTAAAATTAAACTCACCTAGGAAATGGTGCAGTAAAAGAGGGATTGTAGCTATAACTTTTATTTGGACTAAACCAGAACCTCTCCCTCATGCAGAGTGTGAAATTCAGGCACAAGAGGCCTTTGTATTTCCATGCAAAGGTTTGAATAGCAGAATAACTTAGTTAAGAAGCACATTTAAAGACTGAGTTTTTCAAACAAAGAAGCATATTTATTCTTATTATTCATTATAAGATCATACAACATCATTACTTCTGCAAAGCAGACAATATTACATTATGAAGTAGTATAAAATTACACAACACTTGTCAAAATAAGTGAACAAGAACAATGTATCACAAAATGTACTTTGGTTTTTTATTTTACTTGTTCAGTTACTTACCCACAAAATAGAGTAATTTGCAGTAGATCTCCCAGTTGTTAATCTGAATTAGTGAAGTTCTACTGCATTTGTCAGGCAATAATGGGCATAAAAAAGAACATGACAAAAGAAGCAAATGGGACAGGAACCATCTAATTGAACAGGTTACATTTTTTAATCATGATGCTAAAAAACTTAGCTGCAGAAAGGTTATGGAGAACCAACTAACATGTTAAAGCTTGTTAAAATAATCCGAAAATGGCTCTCCCTTGTATGGGAATCTAAGAACATGAAAATGTGGCAGCATATGCACTGAGGATTTAAATATAAAACATGACAAATACTTTCAAACATGATGTTACATCTATGGCAATGTAAGGTAGTCTTTTTTTTTTTTTTTAGCTTCAGGACTTACTGAGAATAATGTTATAGGTCACACACTTTTTCTGGATATTCCTGGGCCATTCAAACAAAGGCTGTGCTTATATGTAAAGATGGGGAATAGGCAGTAAAAGATTTTACCTCTCAGATAGGTCAGATTGAAAGGACAAGATCCCTGTTCCCAGACTGTTACAATCTCTCTTTCCATACTCAGCTGAACTGATGCTATGGCTCTTTACCCATGTGGCATTTTTCAGGACATCTCCAGTGTTTATGGATGGCAGGTTGCTTTGGTCCAGCCACAAGCCAGCATCTAGAGTCTTAGTCCATCTTCTGAAAACTCTGAGAGCCTTGGGAACTGCACAGAACAGTCAGATGCTGTTGGTGGCTGGTTAGGGAAAAAGGAATTACTTTGATTGCAACTAGACGTCCTAGCTATATTCAGGTGCTTCCTGAACTGGTAGAACAGTACAATAAAATTTCTTCTTAAAATTTTATTTAATTGTTAAAAACGTGCAAAAAAATAAATACATCCTACCTTACAGATACTTCATTAAATGTGCAAATCCATTTGATTCACTGATCAGTGGGTATCTAATGTAATTACTAGAATTTACTTGCTTAGGTTAGATTAAGACAAAGGAATTTTGGCACATCTTTGCAAATTCATTACTCCCAATTTACACAGCTGATCTTCTGATAAATGAATCACAACTATCAAGGAAGTAAGAGCTAGTACTTTACTTATATAAGGTGTTAAAACACTGGTTTTCTCTACTAGTGCCATTTATATTGCTAGTGAATACCAAGACTATAATCTAGCCAGCAAGCTAACGTAGTGATGATCTTAAGGTTCAGCCTTTAAGTAAAATTAAATATTCCTTTCATTTAACAGAAGCTATGATAGCAATCTCATGTATTTAACTACAAAACATCAACCAAATAGCAAAATATATTAATTACTAAGTTGTTAAACCTCCAAATTCAAGTCATTCGTATTTTTAAATTTAGACGACTGTGTATGGTTTTTATAACCTGCAAAAAGTTATCATTTCAATTTTATTAATGGAAGAAAAATTGGAAAGCATTAATAGGTCAGATTTTCAGCAAATACCAGTCAGCATGATTATAGTGTACATACCTGTAGTAGCACCTAACCTTATCTAAATATCTTGTTTAGTAAGTAGAATTCACATCTCCCTTGTTATCCTTGAATCCAATCTAGCACCCCTAAGATAGTTCATTTAGAGATTTAAGACTTCAAGAGCAGATTCAAGCATTCCCTGCAGAGTTGCACTTGTACTTTTTATGATCTCATGGACAATTAAATTATTTCACTTTTAACGAGGTTCCTGCCTCCATTAGAAGTGCAGTGTTTGGCAAAATGGATTTGCTGAAGTGGTTTGGAGGAAGGGAAAAGGCATGTTCTAAATATGCTTGTGATTTTTCTCAATCTTAGTGCTAGGAAAAAAAGGAAGTTCCAGTAAGGCATACAGCAAATGAAGATATTATGTATTAGGGATGGAATGAATCTGTCACTTTGATGGATTGTGAGGCAAAGAACAGATTAACAGATTACTCATAGTCAGAATGCAGCTCACTGTGAAAAATGTGCAGGAAATGATAAGTGTTGCTTTGTGCTGATTTAATGATATCTTGAAACTACAGTAGCACTCCAGGAAAAATAACACAATTTTAGCTCATGGCTTGCTTTTTTTTTTTTTAAATCATCAATGTATTTCCAGATTGCCCTTAAATGCTTTTCAAAATAGAACTTTCAATTCATGCAAAGTCATAGGAAGATATATTTATGTAATATTTCAAGATTTTTGTTAAAATATGCATTCAAAAATCCTTTATTTTTATGTATAAGTGTACTCTGTATTCTTTTGGTAGTATATCTTCTGCTTCTGTGAACTCACTCAGTTTTGCATTTAAAAAATGCTGAGTTCCCCACCTGGAACTGAGTAGCACTGAACAGTTATTGATGTATAAATTAATACTGAATTTGTCTTAGTTTGTGGAATTTTTATGGAAAAACTTACAAATTTTCAAGAACTTTAATTTTTTAAAGCATTTTAGATACAATAATGGACAACTTAAAGTTCAGGTGATTTCATAATTATTACAGTCATATGGAGTGGCACGACCTGAAATCAGTTTCAACATATTTTCAAATAATAATTGCATTTTGTACATACATCAAACAAATCTCATTATTAATAGCCTACAAAAGTCCTTGCTTCACTACTGAAGCTATTATTGAAGAATTTATTTCTATGGAGGTACTTTATTAAAAAATAAACCCAAACCTCCCATTATGCATAAAGGATTAACATGTGACAAAGCAGAAACTAAATAGGTGTGTGTAGGTAATTTGGCTTAAGTTAATGAGGTTACACATGTGTCTGAACCTGACGAGATACGGAAATAATTGAAAATTCACATCTTTTAATCTAGAGGAGCCTAACCAGCAACTCATGCTCCAAAAAAAATGGATCAGGGAATAGATGAGGGATCTTACAAAGCCAGGTGACTTTTTATTAATTTATCTAAGAACCGAGATAGTCTCTACTAAACTCTCTTAAATAGATAAAATTAAAAACAGGAGGAAGTTAAGTCTCAGTCTTAGCAGAACTGGACCATACTTTAGATGAGAGATGGCACTCTGCATTCAGTGCATCATGGTAAGAAATCACATATGCACTTCTAACATTTGCAGCAGGATTTGCTTCACATGATATTAAATATTGCTAATACAGAAGAAGTATGCACTCAGATTTAAGTTGATAGCTACACAAGATGTCAGGAATTGGTCCTTTTTAGTTAAATATTTTTACAGTTGATTCATATATTGACATTTTCTGGCCCTCGACAGTTAGTCAAATAATCCACTGTAAAAACACTGTTCAGCAGATGTGCTCCTCTTACTTCATCCAGGCACAAGTCCATTCTCCTCTTGAGTTCATAAAAATTCACTAAGTAGATGCAGTTAAATGCAATCTTTTGTGTTTGTAGTGATTGTACCCTTCAGGTGCTAAATAGACTGTCAATCTGATGTGTTCATAATGATACAAAACTAATACTGGTTTTCATTCCTTGATTTGATATAATGGAGCCCTTGCCTTGCATTTTTTGCAGTATACTACAGGGCTGAACATGTTCCTTTTAATTTTGGTATAGATTGTTGGACAAAACCAGACTTATACTTGAAGCATTTTATTTTTTTTAATAAAGTGGATTAAATGATCCCATTGATTTAAGTAATACAAATTAAATGTGATCCAAAAGAAATGCAATAAAGTATGCTATCTGAAGACAATGCAATATTAAAAATCTTTATACTAAGTGACTTGACATTTTCTCAGTCTCCCAGTCTGCAAAAGTATCTGTGAAAAAATCGAAGTATCAAAGGTGTTCAATAAGATTTTAGTGAAAAACTTCTGATTCTAAGGATTTCTGTTGATGTTAATAATTTTAATACATTGTCATTGATAAGTGCTACTTAATAAGGCATCACTAATTTTCTCAACAGACTTTGCTGATGGAGGCCTTTTTTCTGCAAAATTTAACATACTGCCATAAAACTGAAAATTATGTTCATATGTCCAAAAGATTCTTTTGCTTTCCATCGCAGTTCAGCTGTCATGTGGCATTTCACTATATGACCACTATTATCTGGAAGTATTTTTAAAGAATTTTTAAGTAATATTTTAAAAGAAAAATGTAACAAGATTATATAACGTTTGCATTATATTTTGGTATGGAGAATAGCTTTCAGAATATGAAGAATTTTGGTGCTAGCACTAAAGGTACCTGATACTGTTGAGAGTGTATGGAACCTATTCTGAGCCTTCCTACAAGACAGCTCACAATGTCAAAAGATGATATTTGGCATTCCACGCTGTTATCAGGGAGCTCTGGATGGTTTCTTGCACACTGATTGTATTGATTACAGCTGGAGGCATTGATAGCATAAATAGAGTGGTTTTAATTAGTCAGAATGTGTGATTAGATTTTCTGTTTTAATGAGATAAACTAGCTTCTTTAATAAAAAATATATATTCTTTATTCACTCAGAAGAAAACCACAATAAATAGGAACACAGACCAGTCTGTGTTTCTCAGAATATAGCCAGTTGTCTCCTTTTGTCAAGGTCTAACACATTTTTCAGGATGCTTTTTTAAAATTCACTGGAACCCTCTGTCCCACACATACACACACACACGGTTTAGTTGCTTCCTAAAGCAACTGCAGATCTTACTGTGGAAAGTTTGGTGCGACTGCTCAGCTGCAGCATCTGTCAGAATTCCCACTGTAAACCCACTCCTCAGAAGTTTATCCATCAACTGCCAGCACTTAATCTCTAGTGTAATTTAACCAAGAAGATTTCAGCACTCATGAGCTGTTTTTAAAATTTCTCTTCAAGATTTTAGAAGGTTAATTTAGACTTTGCTAACTAACCCACAGAAGTAGTAAACCAGTTTTTAATATATATTGTGTAAAATGTTTTATCCTTGAAAGTAATACTGAGTCAACAATGAAACCCTAATACTTGAATGTTTTGATTACGTGTCTTGGTGGGAGGGGGTTGAATAGCAAAACTATTTGCTTTTCTTGGTTATTGAGAGAAAAAAGATGCACTGAATCAAGATTGTCTTAATAGGAAATATTAAACTTTCCAACACATTTCTGTTGCTTCTGTCATTGATAAAAACTTCTTTGCCTCCTTCTAGAACCATCAAAATCATTAGATCTTACACTTGCACCTCCTAGAAAAAGTAGTTATTCATCTACTGGGTCAGATACATCAAAATAAATATTAATATGAATCTGAACACCTTTATATAATATTTGACTCCAATAAATGAAGGACAAGATCAAAGATAAAATCACCCAGCTACTCAAAAAATCATCCCATCTCTGATTTCTCAGACTTAATAATTCATGCAGATCTTCAGATATGAGACTTCAAACTAAAATTCATCAATTTCCTGAGTAATAAAACCTATTCATATAGCACAAATACTGGTTTAACAACATATTATTACCTCGTTCCCCCATTTTTTTCTAAATTAATTGTCTCGTTCTTTTCCATTGGAGGTAATTACCTTACTATCTTTCTTTCCTTCTTGCTAACATCCTCTCTGCTTTACAGGTACTATTTTCTTTAGGAATTCCCTGATACATGTTTTATATGAAAAACACGAACCTTTAAATGCGTCTGGTTTGTGCCAGACTGGTAGAACTGCATGTGTACTCTAAAGCTTTTATATTTTGTAACTGTGTTTGTTGGTCTGCCTAAGGTAATTATCTTTAGAAGTGAGCACTGTCTTTCTCTCTCCTTGCCATTTTGTTTCAGCATTTGTCCCAGTAGAAATATTCTAGTTCTTCTCTGGCTCTCAAACGTTGCTTCCTTTTGCAAAAGCTGTAGTGAATGTGGAAGGAAAGGTAGCTTGGGAGCAGAGGTGTAGATTAGCACTCACAGGACTTCCTTAGCTTCCCTACATTTGATGCAGTTTCTCTGAGAGATCACCTTTGCCTTTGCTGACTTTGTGTTTCAGTGCAATTGTAGAGAATCAGGTTCGTGCTGCTGCTTTGTGCTGTCAGCGCACATCCTGTGAGGATGGTCAGATTCTCGTGATTATGGTGGCTGATTTTCAGGCAGATCAAACCACACATGTAAGCAACAGGAGTGGAAAATATATTCTACCATGCTACCGGGTATCAGCCTGCATTTGACTGTTACTCCTAAAATCTTCTGAAGCTTTGGTGTAGACAAAGAGCCTTTGGTTGCATTCAAGGAATGCAGATATGTGACAATGACAGCTAATAATGAGAAGTCTAGGCAAGCACGTGGCTGTGTGGATTGGTTGTACCAACTCCCACTGGCCTTAGCTGAGCAGCAGAAGAGAAGGGTTGGCTGTGAAGTTGGCCATATATGTGAAAATAATGTGATGCTGTAAGAAAATTTTAAAGTATGTTTTTTACATTTTGACATGATGGAAAATTCAATATCTCTTCCTTTAAATCTACCATGCTACTTGCTAGATTTCTACACCAACAGTTCTGTTTCCTGAGGCGGAAAATTAGTTTTTTCCATTTTGACTGCAAACAGATAGGTGGTTGTCCCCAGATTCAACCCAGATTATGCACACATGCCAACAGGAGATGATGTAGAATCAATAACAAGTCCAGAAGTACCAGAAAAACAAACAAAAAAAAGTCAGGATATTTTAGCAATTGTACCAGATGACTGAGCCTTTCCAGATTTCTCTTGACAGAAGCAACTTGTACATGAGATCATGAAGGCTTTTCAGAAAATAGAAGGGTATTACCCTTTTCCTTGGTGTTGGACAATCAAGTTGAGACAATTACAGTCTGGAATGTAAAGAAATCTGCCAAGCTTTTGAAAAATTTATCCCTTTTAGACAAAGCCATAGATGCTGAAGTTACCTCTACAGCTCTGGCTAATCTCCCTAGCCCGGAGCACAAGTTCACATGCATAATACTTTTATGCCAGCTGTTGGAACAGCCAGACATAAATTGAATCAATCCTAAACCGAGTTTAATTTACTCTTTAAAGCTACACTGCTCCCATCAGCATGAAGCAAACATATGGGAATTTATCCCTTTCCATACTTCTTGCCTTGAAGTGAAATAGGTTCATCAAAAATGCTGGATCTGGTTCTATCAAAATGAGGTGATTCATTGAGGTCCCTCGAATTCTGTGTTCAAGTGTTGACTTGCAGTTTTTCAGTCTAGTTAATGATGATATGTTACAGCTCTTTACTGCTGGAGACGGGAGATGGGAACTTAAGGAAGCATAAGCTATGCACAGTGTGCAGAGATTAGTTTCATATATAAAAAGATTTACAAGACGTCATCACCTGAACAAAGAATGTCTTTGTGACATGGATGTGTCCTTCCAGGGTTATCTTTCTCTGATAGATAGTATAATATGAGTGACTTTGTCACTGCACTGCAGTTTGCAATAAAAAAACGTGACAACAGTAACAATAAAAGCAGCTGTTCTGTTTTCCTTTCTCTGAGCTGTAACAATCAAAGGCAGTGTTTCATAAAGTAGGGGGTGTGAAAGGAACGTTGACCTTTGCATGAATGTATGATAGCATGAAAATAATTTTTAGAAGTTATGACACTAGTGTCTGGGAGGGACATAATTTGTCCATGAATAGAAGAAAGTGCTCTCTCCTCTATGATGAAGAACCTATCAAAATCTTTTTTTTACAGAAGTAAAATAGACACAGAGCACCTGTGATGAGTCCTCTATATTGTCTTGCCAGTAGGTAGAATCATATTATGTTCAATAACAATTTTTTTATTTATTACATACAGGATGTTATACAATAAGAAGTGCATATAAAGAATTATTTATAACATAATTGCCTAATGTTTTTTCCCCCATATAGACAATATTCAGACTCAATCCAATATTTCCTCTTCGGAAAACTGTTTGTGGCATCCGTTTCCTGTCTAAGCTGAGCTCTAACTCACCACCCATCCAGGCAGGGAATGATACACCACAGTCCTGAGTCACCCTATGGCAGGGGCACCAAGCACGGCCAAGTCAGTGGTAACCAAACCAAACACAAACACAAACATATCTTGTGATTGTCTTTGAACCTCTTTCTCTAGAGGGGGTTAGGATTTTTAATCAAATTGATTCCCACAGGTTGTTCATTCCAAGGCTTTATTCCTTAGAAAAAGAGCTCTGATGTGTCCTATAGGCTTTCAAAGGATAGCTCTGTGTGTTATGGATCACACCTCCTGTATGCCCTGTGCTGAGACAGACACACCAGATGAAATCTGAAAAGCAAACCTGACTTAAACCACAGATTTTAATGTGAACAGAACAGGTGAAAAGAAGTAAGAAAGCCTTAACATTTAATAATTATATTAACTGTAAAATTTATTTTTATAATAATAAAATCCAGCTTGATTTTGTTTCAGAGCTCTTGACAACTTGCAATATCTTTTGATTTTTAAATAATCAAAATAATTAGGAAAAAATAGGAATACAAATTGTGTTTTTATAAATGTAATTTTGATTTGTATTTTTCAGGAACTGGTTAAATGTGTTCAGTCCCTCTATCATTCCTGGAAGCCAACAACTAGAAGAGAACACTAAATCTTCAGCAAAACAGAGAACTTCAGGTAGGAATTTATGAAGACAATGAAAATAACCTGGGTAGAAAGACACTTCTAAATGTTCTTTCTGTAATGCTGGTACTGCCTTCTCATAGTTTTCTATCCTACTACTTCTTAGTTTCAAGTTCCCTTGTTATTGATCTCAGCTCAAGGTAGCAGTCTTCCATGGAGTATTATTTGCCTTTGCTTGAAGAATAACATGCAGTTGCTGTTTCCTGATGTTCTGGCTCTATACAGATTAACTCATAAAAAATGCATCTTATTTGTTAAAAATAAGGAATTTATGCTAATGGGGATGGCAAACCTACATAAGAAAGAACACAAAGACTAAACATTCTTATTCAGGGGCATGATTATGCTTGCATAAGAGATACTTCTCTTATGAAGAAAAATTGCAGATTTAGCTTTAAATGAAATCTTAGTGTGATTTCCTGAGGACTGTTGTCACCAGAGTTACAGGCTTTTGCTTATTAATGGTGTTTGCTTAGAGAATGGTAAAGACCTTAACTGAAACTGGAAAGTCAGCAATAGAATAAAGAAAACATCTTGTTTTCCTCATATGCCCTTTTTCTTATCAGTTATCTTAGGAAACAGGGTAGGAGAATCATCATCAGAAGAGTATCATACAATGGTTTGGGCTGAAAGAGACCTTGGAGTCCAGTTCCAAGCCCCCTGCCTGGACAGGGACACCTTCTCCTCATCCAGGCTGCTCAAGGCCATGTCCAACCTGGCCTTGGACACTTTCAGGACAGACATTTACATTTTTCTTCAGGTCTCAGGAACTCACTGGGAGCTCTCATAAATCTGACCCCTGTATTCTGGGTGTTGAAGGGGTAAAGACATCTCAGTGATTTACTACAATAAATTATGCCCCTCAAATAGGGAACATTTTCATAGACATAGAGTTGTAATTGTTTGTGACAGCAAAATACAATTTTTCTGTCAGGAAGAGACCTTGCTTTGAAGAATCAAGGAATATGTTGTGTTAAGGGTCCTAAATAAGCCAAACAGAACTGAACAGTCATCCTTGAGCTGTAGGTACATTGGATAAAAATCCATGGACGGTCCCAGAGAATGCTTTTCATTAGTGCTATGAAATCCAAGGCTTGTTGCAGCAAACCTACAATTTTTGTAATTTTTTAAATTGTGTTATTATCTTTAAAAAGCTTTAAAAAATAAACATATTTGGGAATTTGTGTTTCTCTTGTTATCCACACTAGAATTTCCAAACTTTTTTTGAATTGTTCCTAAACTCATTTTCCTTTAAGCTGAAATATTTTACATCATGTGCCTGTGATTGCACATTTGGAGAAGAGAAATTGTCTATATACCATAGCTTTTTATTTTGGCTTTTTATTTTTGTACCTTCATTCAGTCAAATTCTGACTCATGTATATGTAGGATGTTTGTAATTTTTATAACTTCATACAGAAACTTTTCTATCTCCAGATACTCAAAAAACCCCGCTGTAATGAAGCAATCATTTCTCCAAGAAGTAAGAGAGAACAACAAAGCCATTCCATGACCTTCCCTCCCCAAACAGGACAGCTGGGATTTTTTCTCAGCTACTGGACACCCCTCTCTATGAAAGTAGCAGAGAAGCTGCAGTGCTGTGTGATAAAGGCCAGTCAGATTAGATCATCCCCCATCAAACATTAGAATCTGGGTATTTTCCTAGATACCTTGGTTTAAAAAAATCCCGATGGACCATGGTAACTAGATGGTTTGGAGTATCATTTTTGAAAGAGGTGCTAAATTACTTGTGTCCTGTGATATATCTCAAGGACTTTTGGAAAAGCTTTTTTCCTTATTCACATCACTCGAGGTCAGTTATTTGTGTGGCAAAAGAGCTGGTTAATTACTGACAATTATATACCAGATCTAAACAACAAACTGAATGCTCAAATCCATTCCAGAAAATTCTGCTGCCCTGCTTAGCCTCACCTTTTCTTGATTTTTTAATATCACATTGGAAAATTACTTAGCTCTCATGTTGGAAAATGTCCCAAGATTATTGACTCTGTCTGTGCAGTTTTCCAGTGTTCCAAATATCAGAAGATAACAAAAGCATATAATCAGCACTGAAAATCTGCAGTGAGTCATAATGTATTCCAGCTAGGAATTTTATCTAAAAGTATCCTTGAAGAAAAATAGTATAGCATTAGTAAATTAATAAAGATTTTTCAATTCTTAGTTTTTAAAAAAATCTTCAAGTTGAAACTTAACTTTGGGGGAAAAGATGATTCCTTTCTAAGAAAGCATTTCACTCTGTAGTTTCTTTCTTAACATTTGCACCATCCATTAGTTAAATGGTGAAATGCAATGAGTAGTCTTCTATTCAACAGGTTTCCCAATGCAATAAGAGGAAAATTTAGACTCATTAATATGATAAATTTCCATAGATTTTTTCATTATTAGGCACTGATGTTTCTGAGGTATAGGCAGTTTTGTTTATCTTGACATAAGAAGAAAATATCCACATTAAGTGACAGTGACAGAGCTATAAATGCTCTGGAACTTACTTTATATCTTGGTCTTAAGACCAAGGGATAAGGTTATAAAAAGTCGAGGAACTACACAGTCTTCTCTTTTGGGCCACAGCTGTTGACAGTATTCATATGGTAACCCTGCACTACATAATTACAGGATAGATTTGAGCTCTGTAGTTCAATGTTCAAGGATCATCTTGGAGAAAATATCAGCAGTATTCTTTCCACCACCCCATCTGCTGACAGCTGATCCAGTGCACTTGACTTCCATCGGCATCAGAATATGATCCATGTATCTTAAAGAGAGATTTCCTACATGGTGTTTTCTAATATTAAAACCCAGAATATGATAAAAATATATTTCTGTGAAAATAATCTTTCTGTTTATTTTAGTTCTCCAGACTGTGTTAATTATGGAAACATTGTTGACATAATCCAAATAACAACACAGTTATTTTTACATGCATTTCCAAGTTCAGAAAAAGCTGCCACATACTGCCCTCTTCTTTGTTATCTGGTTTAGACATCTTGATCAAGTCATTTTCCAGAAAAGCAATAGCTCCCCTGATTTCAGTGGGATGGTATTTCATTTAATATAGCAGGTATTTACAGGTACTAGCTACCTTCAGTCTTATTTCAGCTCAATAAAAAAATACTCATCCCTCCGTAATGTATATCACAGACCTCAGTTTTCATTTAAAATCAAGTTATTTTCTCACCTAAAATACCATTTAATTTTTCAGTGATTTAAAAACAAAAGCTTTGATTTTGCTTTCACCATGAGATGCAAATTAAACTGCCAAAAGGTCTTTTCATGCAATTCTGAGCAGCTTCAACCCCAAAAGTGTGGGTGGTGGCAACATGAACAGTGATGGAAATTTTCTTTGAAAGTGACCTGTTGATCAATTAATTTGGCCACAAGCATTTCTTTCCTATATATGGTCAGGTTGCCCAGAATGTACCACTTGAAACAAGATACCTTCTAACACAACTATTGGAGTCTTTTAGAAGAATATCACTTAATTTAGGTAGTACTTCTATTTAGGAGGAAGAAGAGCAATGAGGTTTTCATTTGTCTGCTCAAAACTGAATACTCCATGCTGCCATTGGAAATTTGTTGCAACACCTAGAAATGCCTTATAATGCATTTGGGGGTCTTGTGAGCTCCTAAAAGAAAGAAACCTGACTTTAAAAACAAAATAGGTCTAGAGAACTAAGTTCTCCTTTTGGTCACATGAAAATACATGCAGGGAATTACTGATATAAAGGTATAAATCCAGCTAGTCCTGGATACAATATAATTTTGATTTGGTATGAATTCAAGGCACACAGGGAAAGAGGTATGACTGGGATGGGTCTGAAGATTTTCTTATTTCTAACTCAAACCAGGGAGTATATTGAGTGGCCAGTTCCAAGGTAAAGAGGGAGGGACATTTAAGCTTAGGGAAGAAAAGAGAATAATTTTGAAGAGATGCATAGGCTCTGAAAAGCAAAATAATAAAAGGAAGAATGCAGTGGAAATACCAGCATGGTTTCAGGTGAAATTGTAAGGCTGTGTGAGGGAGTGAGGCATGAACACCATTTGCTTGTGTACTGTGATCCGAAATGGAAAAAAAGACATTCCGTTCTTCACCTTCTTTCTGCACTGCATCACTTTCCCCAAGAGCTGTCCAAACAAAATATCCCAGTTAACCTCATTTAGTTTCCTAGGCCTGATGAAGCACCCACAGCAGGGAGGGCAACAATTCGGCTTTACCTTCTGACCTTTGGTTAGAGTGAAAGACAGTTTCTTTCTGATGGTATTTGTTACATGCGACTGAGGAAACAAAACTGAAATCTCTTCTAAAAGGTTGAAGTGCACACTTCTGCATGCATCAAATGCACCAACCTACTTTCTGGTCTCCAGATAATGTGACCTATATATTGCTGTGTGATCCTGGCTGTAAATAGACTCTGTGAGTTGTGAAACCGTTTCCATTTGCATAACAGGCCATTACTTATCATGGAGCTTTAGGGTATACAAAGCACTCAGTATTAGCAGGCTGAGTATGGGATAAACATTTATGATGAAATTCAAAATACAGATTGCATTCAACTGTGAATTATCTCCTATCAAAAAGCTGTAGATCATATGACTTAAATTTAGCTTATATGAAAGACACATAGATTCAGAAAAGAAGCTATAATATATAAAGCCTCTGTAAGAAAAGCCTGTAGGGCTGTGTCAGTGTATTTTAGACTAAAGATTCATTTCTGTTACATGAAAGCTTCCTTGCATTTTATATAACTTTCAACAAGCTAGATTTAAATTTTTTATTGTCTGCAAGAATCTTTTTTCCTCTCTGATATTGAAAGACCTTTTGCACAGATTTACCTATCCTGGATATTTAGGTGAAATACTGGATACCCAACACCCAAATTCTTTCATTCTTACAAGGCCTTAAGTATGCACTGACTGTCTTTGTTCAAGCTAAAAAATTATTAAGGTTATTGAAGAAAATATTACTTATGAATACTTTGACCCACTATTAGTAAAGGTACTTCTGGTGAACTGCTCCATTGGACTTGGTTAAGTCCAGTTGCTAAGCAAACTCCAGCTGACCTCATTTCACCTCAGTCAAGTACAAGTCTTCAGAAATATAATAAAAATGTGAATTGCTGTTATCTTGAAGGCAACAATTCAGAAGTCAGAAGATTATACATTTGAAAGAAAAAAATCACACATCTGACAGAAAGATATTTCCATGTTATTGTTTGACGGAATAAGAGTGATTTATTCTTACTTTCTCCAGTTCACACAGGTGAAGATCACCTCAGTGCTGAAGGAGATGAGGAAGTTTGGACTCTTTTGTATGAACGATGTCTGAACTGTTACTTTGACCCCAATTCTGGGAAATACTATGAATTGTCATAGTATCATCAGGGGATATTATTTTGCATTCATAGTATCTTCTAATTTCTTGCAAAATCTGAGTAAGCCATATAATTTATTATATAACTTAAAACTTAAATTAAACAATAGTTTTGCAACCAAATTAATATATTTGGCAAATAGTGTCTTATTTTTATAGCTTTGTATTAAAATGCAGTGGAAGATCACATAGCATAAAAGTTCCTTGTGTCTAAGACAGTTATTTGCTAGTTTAATTTATTTCCAATATTCACAGCTTCCATATGAAAACAAATGAAGCTGAATCAAGAAGGTTGGTGGTGTTTATGTGTGAATCATGGTTTTACTCAAATAAAATGAAAAAAATTACTTGTTTACTGTGTATTTTTAATTGGTGTGAGATGCTGAGGGAGGGTATCAGCTACCGTTGGCTTTACAGCTTTAACAACACCAGGCTGAAGAGTGGTGAGGGATTGGTCCAACACTCCAAAACTGGAGTCTTGTTTCAGGTAAGGCAAAGAGTGTGTGTGTGATTCATGAGGCAAGCTGTGCTCAGAGGGCAGGTCCAACATGTTTCTATGAGTTTCTCCATTACACCTTGCAATAAAATAATGCAATTCGTTTAACACATCTGTACTGGGTTTCAGGGCAGTTTTCGGTGAGGATTCTAAAGTAACAACTTGGAGTTTTAAATTGCCTGCATCACTGTGCATTTTGCTTTTATGGTAAGTAAAATAACTCTACTGATCACAGAGAAAGAATACAGATAAAATGCAGAACATATGTAGCATTTGAAAACAAAATCACTGTATAAAAATGAATCAAATACCATGCCTGTATTTTATTTGTTTATTTTTGGATTTATTACTGTGCATGGATACTGTGTACTGTACTTTGTTCTAAAATTCAGTTAACCTGACCCTGATGTTTCTGGCTGCTGCTTGGCTCTGAGCTGTGCCCAACGTTCCCAGCCCCAGAGGAAGTGCTGCTTGCCAAGACCATCCCCCAGCCAACAGGACACTTGTCTAAAGGGTAAATGAATCATTAAAACATCAGCTGCCAGGTACAGGAGAAAAGGTGTGGCTCAGGAGTTGTTCATGACACAAATCCAAGGAGTTTTGTTTTAATGTAGTTGAGTCAGTGGAACAGCTTTGGAGTCCCCCAGTTCAGTACATAACAATCCTGGAGACAGCTGAAGGGAATGTGAAAGTCTCATGGCAAAAGTGATCTATAGGCATTTCTGGTGGCTCTTGTTCTAAGTTTCTACTTGATTATATCCAGTGCTATCCCACTGTAATTATTTTCAAGCTGACTACTCAGTGAATTTTTAAGAATAATGTATTTGAATGTCATAAAGCAAGCTTAGTAAGCTCACAGCAAGTGATTTAAAATTATATGCCTGTAAATTATATGTAATTGTAGATCCCAGTTAATGAATATCCTAGAATCAATTGAAAATACAGTTGTTAATAGTGGCTTGGCATAAGATCAGGTTGTGTATTTGGCTCTGTGGCAGGTACAAACATATCATCACAAATTGATTCAAGGAAGAGTAGCACTGAAATCCACAGGAAGACAGATACTGCGCTGAGATAATTTACTTACCCTGCCTTAGCCAGAAAGATTTGTACCTGTTCTTGCTAGTGCCATAATCAGTTTAAAAGTTCAATGAAATCATAATTTTGACTTTCAAAAATCAGATGCAGGCTTCTACATGCTTGTACATATGTAGCCATTTCAGCATCATTTAGTGATCAGGACCACACTCCCTCTGTGTGTGGCAAGGGTATTTAAAGTATGTTATTAATTTTCTTTCATAGCCCATGTCTCACAGGAGAGTTTGGGTGTTCTTGTGGGTCTGGCCTTCATGCATCTGAGCTAGCCACTCTCAGGAGAAAAGAGCCCAACTTAATACTGGCTGCAGAGGTGTCAGAGGTGTTTGTCTGCCAGTGCCTGTCTGGGTGGATGTGCTTGTCCTGGCTTTACAGCGGGCAGTCACTAACCTGTCACATCCAGAAGCGCACCAGTAGGCATCCAAAGCTGGGGCTAAAGGGAGTCCTTGGAGACCCCACACTCTTATCCGCTCCTTTAATGAGCCAAGGAGTCGGGTCAGTAGTGACACTAGGTTCAGGGTGACTCTGATGTTCCCAGTTCATAGTCAAATACAAATAGGATCTTCTTTCTTGTCATTAGCACGGTAGTATTTTATAGGTAAGCAGCTGGAACCTGCTTTTCAAAATCAGCAGTTTGGGATCCTTGCCCTTTGTGTTCTAGTTAGCAGCTTTATGCCTTCAGCATCCATGGGGATTGATTGCCGTGATGCTGTGAACAACACCTCTGGCTTGAGCAGCACGAGAGGCTCACAAGGGCTCTGAGTTTTGCTCACAATGTTTTTCTTCATCATCATCCTGTGAACCTCAAACTAAAGCACAGCCGACACACAGCAGGTGCTTTGTTGAGCCAATTTGTCAAAGCCAGCAGTTCGGGCAAGTGATGAGGAACACAGAGATTTGCTCTTAGCAGTCATGTGCAATGTTGGAGCCCATGAGAATCACAGTTCTCACTAGAGCATGCTTTCCAACAGGTGAAAATACCTGTGTCTGGACATAAAGTTTCAGGTTAATGAAACTGCAGGGATTTATTTCTACAAACCTGGCATCAGTTATGATTTTTGGGAAAAGAAATTTTGAAATGTGGTAAATTTTAGTAAGGCATCACTAATGTTCCTTGGACCTGCATTAAAAATACAGGAATTGAAGTTAGCTTGGTAGAGCTGCTGGAGTCAGCAGATCACTAGTCAACCAATTAGTCTCTGAGGCCTTTCTATGTTCCTTACATGTGTGAAATGTAATTGATATCTCTGCTTTGATTCTGCTCGCTAAGAAACAGTCAATCAGCTTTCAGATAGTTCAGAAGGAAGAAGAAATCTTTAAAACGCATTTTATTGCTTTAAAACACAGCCTGGAGCAGTGTGTTTCTATGTTGCTGGAATGATTCTTCTCATTTCTCCTTGTCTTAGGTCCGCCAACCAGGGTTTTCTCCAAAGTCCAGCCAAATTACCAGGTGTCTTGGTTTAGAAAGACAGGTGTCTGCCAGGGAAAGCTGGAGTTTCCCTTGGAATGGAGAATGTAACCCCCCTTTCTCCAAATTACTGTAATTTTGCTAGTAAGGGAGCTTTCAGGCAAAGATATGGGAATAGGAATAACAGTTCTTTACTAGGAATATTAAAAATACAAATGTAGTAGTACAAAAAAACAAGCAAACAAACAAACAAAAATCCTAGAAACACTGACAGAGTCAGAATACGACCTGACACCCTGTTCATCAGTGTTGGAAGCAGTCCAAAATAAGTCCTCCTGAAGTGACAGGATGTCAACCTTCAGGTGTCTGTGAAGAGCAGCAGCACTGAGGTGCAGATCACTGACAACTTGGTACCTTGTGGTATCATATGGACTCCTCCAAGCAGCTCTAAGATTTCACACACACAGATACACACACAGAATCACTGGGTTGGAACAGACCTTCAGGATCATTAAGTCCAACCCATGCCCTAACACCTCAACTAAACCATGGCACCAAGTGCCACATCCAGTCTTTTTTTAAACACATCCGGGGATGGTGACTCCACCACCTCCCCAGCAAGACCATTCCAGTACTTTATCACTCCTTCTGTGAAAAACTTTATCCTAATATCCAACCTGTATTTCCCTTGCTGCAGTTTAACACTGTGTCCTCTCGTTCTGTCAGCTGCTGCCTGGAGAAAGAGACCAAGCCCCACCTGACTACAGCCACCTTTCAGGAAGTTGTAGAGAGTGACAAGGTCACCTCTGAGTCTCCTTTTCTCCAGGCTAAACAACCCCAGCTCCCTCAGTCGTTCACCAGCCCCGTTGCCTCCTCTGGATGTGCTCAAGTGACTCAACATCCTTCCGAAACTGAGGGGCCCAGAACTGGACACAGCTCAAGGTGCAGCCTCACCAGTGCCAAGTACAGGGCAAGAATGACCTCACTGCTCCTGCTGGCCACACCATTCCTGATCCAGGCCAGGATGCCGTTGGCTTTCTTGGCCACCAGGGCACACTGCTGGCTCATGTTCAGTCGGCTGCTGACCAGTACCCCCAGGTCCTTTCTGCCTGGGCACTGTCCAGCCACACCATCCCCAGCCTGTAATGTAACTTCATAATCTTGCAGTGCTGTTCCCAAGTGTTTTCTGTACCTGAACCTCATTATGCCAAACAAAGAACACACTCTGTCCTAAGGAGCTTACAGTAAGAAATCAATATTGATTTTTCTCCTCTGCTGCCTGGGTTACTAGGTGAGAAAATATGAAAAGTCATGCTTTATTATTCACATATTCTTCAGCCATAAAGCATTCCATTCAGAGGCACATCCTCTAAGCACTGAGTCAAGTGGCAAGGATAAACAGGCTGGAAAATCCTTGAAAATAATTTTGCCTAATGCATTTCATGTTCAATTTATCTTTCTTGATATTTCTTGGTATTTTCTTTCTTTATTTATAGTTCTTTATTTTCATGGTATTTCTTTTTTTCAAAAAAGGGCTTAATTTTTTTAAGTGATGGACTACATGTAAAATGAAAAGACAATCCAGTCTGTCTTTCCTATGTGATAATGCTGATAATCACTGCTTTTCTCATGGTTACTATAGAAACTTGGCATCCTTATCTGCCACCTTTTTTGGTACCTTGAAAAAAACTATTTGAGTTCCCTAATAAACTGAAAGCTTGGCTTCACAATACCCATGGGAATATGTTAGCGTAACAACAATATTTGTCATTTCTTCTTATTTAGTGTTTAACTTGCTCATTAGCAGCTGTAGAGGCATCTCTGGCTGTGATGTTCAGGGATCCTGCTGCAGGCATCGTCACCAGCACAAATGCAGAAGTCCTGGATGAAACCCAGGAATAGCCGTGAGCTCCCAAGGGCTCACGTGTAGCAGCCCATGATGCAAAGACCTGACCTGAGCAGGATTTTGCTCTTATCACACCACTCCACTCTAAAAGCAGTTCTGTTTCCAAGTTTGACAGTTTTCAAGTGCAAAATTAATCTGTGGGCATTAAACTACGTGGTAAGAGTGATCATGAAGGCTCCTGTTGTAAATCAGTGGTGAATCAACAGACTTGTGATGCTTTTAATCCCTTTCCAAGTATGTGCCATCCAATCTGCATGGCAGATGAGAGTGGACTTGGCCTGGGGATGCTGAGGAGCTGAGACATTTTTGGAGGTGAGTACAAGGCCAATGCAAACACCAGGTGTCCCAGCAGAGCACATCTCCCCAGCAGTTTCATGTTTCTTTTGTTCTAAGGGCACCAGAATTATGCTTGTAACAAAGGTTGTTTTTCTGGTTTCTGTCAAAATGTGGCCCAGATAGGTCCCTCTGCTCACACAGCCCCTGCACTGGTGTCCTTCAAGCGCTGTGCACAGAAATCCCCTCAGCACTGGAAGAAAAAGGAGATGTCAACACCTGAACAGCTGCTTTTGGCTCCTGACCATCAGGCACAATGGTCCAGCGTGGGCTGCAGGGGGGCAGAACATTCTGCTAAAGCCAAAGCATTTGGTGATCCATCCCTGCAGCTGTGGCATCTTCAGCAGATCTCAGGGGTTTAATTTGTTATCATGTTCTTTCACCAGGAGTTTTGAAGAACAGACAGGTTTGAAAGATTACAGAAACAGGTTACAAAAGAGCAGAAGAAAAATGCTACCAAGAGCAATTAACTAAAATACAATTTTACTTTTGCATTGTGGCTGGAGTGCTTCTGCAGAATGACACTGTATTCTCATCCCAATCCTCACAGGTATCCTCACCTGGCCACTGCCAGAGAAGAGGTTCAGGCTATGCCAATAGTGGGTCCTCTGCACTGATTGAGAGAGCAACAGTAAAATACTTTTCATAACGAGACCCGGCTAGGCTCCCAGTACAAACTGTTAGTGTACTTCAAAAGATGTTTACATTAGACTGCTTAGAGGGTTTTTTGATGAAAAAGTTTATTATTGGATGATTGTGCATTTTATCTGCGTGGGAGATTGAAAAACCTGAGGTCACAGAAATTACTGACATTGTTTTAGAGCACTGCATATTTATTAGACCATCTGCTGCTGCAGCACTCAAGGCAGAAACCTTCATACAGGCAATCTATTCACAGCTACTGTTTTACCACCTGATGTGGAAAATACCGAAGCTCTGGATGCATTTATTACGACACTGAGTAATTTTCTAATGAATACATAAAGCTCAGGAAACATCCCATGCAGGAGTTTCCTGTATATTAGACTGCTGTTTTCTCACCGGGGCTTGAGAGAGGCCTCTGAGGATGAGTATCATGGTGTCAGTGCTCTGAAATGTTAGTAGGGTAAGACTGAGTCATTCCAACTGTGTGCAGGCATATCCTTGCATAGGGCTGCCCATCACACTGAGGAGATTGAGTAGAGGAAAACAGGGATGGACAGGGGCCATGTGAGAGAGTCCGGGCATCCATGAAGGGCTCCTGCCACCCTCAAGGAACTGCTGCTCCTCTGCGGTGCCACACAGTTCCCCCAGTGCATCAAGGGTCCCAGGGTGCCCAGCCCCAGTGCTGCCTTCTCTGGGGTCATACCAAAGGGGCCAGAGCTAAACACTTGCTGTGAGACCTCCAGATAGGAGCCCAGGGCATTGTGTCCTGAGCAGCAAACGACAGATGTTATTATCAGGGATGTGTTTCATACAGGAGATCCTTCCCCTCTGCACGCTTAGAGCCAGACTTGGTCTCTACACTCAGCCCAGTGCAAAACATGAAGGATCCTCCATCCCTTTCTGAAACAGCTTCATCCTGCCCATGGGTGTCTGCCATGGCAGCGGAGCTGGGGATGGTGAGGGCCTGGCAGCTCATTGTGCCATTGACACATTACAGTGCCCTTGCTATGCACTACGTCTTATTTCATATGATCTATAAATCCTCACGTGCCAATAGAAGGAAGTGTCTGGTCAGTCTGTAAGGTGCTCCAAGGACTCATCTTTTACTGATACTCTGGTTAACTTCCAGCTCATAAGCAAACCAACACACAGCAGGTTCTGAGACTGCCAAGAGAAGTGTGTCAGCTCACATGGATCCATCATCCCATCTCCTGCTGCCACTTCCCCTCCAGAGTCACCTAAGAGCTACACACACCCACAGATAGAAGGTATTTAAGGTATTTATACCTTCCTTCAGGAGAAACAGAGGGTTTGCTGTCACTTTGTGCACTCATTGCATTGAAGGTAATTGTAGGAACTCTTTGCCACTGTTCCAGGTTAATGATGCATTGTTTAAATGGAATAAGATATCTGTAGTCAAATCTACAGCTGGAGTTCCAGCACTGAGTGCCAGGCAGAGTCCAGGTGCTGAACCACAGTGCTGCTGCCATTGTCTGTGGCAGCGAACTGCACCCAGCCCTGGTGTGGCTGGCGGCCCAGGGGAGCTGCTGCCCCAGCCCTGCTCTCTGGGACATGCTTTTCTCCTCCTTGGGCTCTGCTGGCTCAGACCCCAGCCATGTGCACCCCAGAGCCCAGAAAATCTTGGCAACAGACTTTTGGGCACTGCACAAAGAACCCAGTGAAATAAAGATAAGGGTGTTAATTCAGGAATTTGCTTTCCCTTGCTGGTCCTCTGACACCTCCATCTCTGCAGCCCTCTCAGCAATAAACTCAGTGCCAGGAGATTAAAATATACAACTACGTGACACCTTATAAACCACATAAATATGAACTGGCAAGGCCCTGTAACAATGAAGGATTTTGCACAAAATGTTCAGGCACTAATTCAGTCTCAAGGCTCCCTTTCCACTGCAGTGGGTATGCAGTGCCATTATGAAACCTTGACTGAATTATAACCCTTTATTCTTCTAAGGCACCTTTCTTTTTCTATCTTCAACAAGGTTTTATTTTGACCCAATCACGAAAATAAAGAGCATAAGAAATACAAATGCACTTAGTGATAGATTTGTTTTCCCTGGAAAAACATGTTATATGCTAGGAAAACACCTATTAACTTGTAGGTTAATATAAAACTAAATGGATAATTATTATTCTGTGGATTTTTTTTATTCCCAGGGAAGAGTTTAGTTTGCTGAATGCTCCCTTTCCATTTGCAGCACTGATGTTTCTCTTCCCCTGCATTAACACGTTACCAGATGTTATCAGAACGAATGGCAGTGCTTTTGCCTTTGAATTTTCTCTCACATTTTTGACAATTGCTTTTTATATCTTGCATAAGTCACTGTAACACATGATAAAGTAAAGCAGATTCAACGCTTGTGAATAGTTAAGACGCTGTTTCTCCTTTATGCAATAGCCTGTAACTATATTTTAAAGCATTTAAAACCTTTTATCAAACACATTGGCACATTTTTGTAGCTGGATCACTGAGCAAACTCTAACAGCTCTTAAGAGCTCTTTCACACAGTCATGTAAATCCTTCTTAACTCACGGTTTATTGACCACAGTGGATCTGGATGAGCATCTGATGCCAATCCCCTCATGGGCAGGGTGACACCTGCTACCACATCACCATGGAAATTCCCAAAGTTCCTCTTGAAAAACCAATCGGGGTGTTGCAGATCATCACTGCTTCCATAGGGAAAGCAAGCTGGAAAGATGACACCATTTGCAGTGGTTGATGAGTGGGATAGCCCATGGCCAAGCAGACAGGAGCCCCTTGATCCTAGTGGAAGAAGCTCATGGGAAAAGCTCCAATACTGTGTGGGACGAGGGAGCAGAAGCACCTCATCCCCTGGGGAACAGGAGGTGACACCCAGCACATTTGTGGCTGTAACCAGCTGGATGGCACCCAAATCTGAAAACCTCCTGTGTATCCCAAACACCCAGGACACCATTTGTACAGTGCAATCTGCAGTCAGTGTGGGTGGAAGGGGGTTATTTGGCTCCTTTTATGAACTGATTTATTACTTGTTTACTTGTATGCCTCACCCACGCTGCTAATATTGTAATTAAACCTTGTTGAACTGCTCAGGCCCCCCTCAGGCATGTGTTGTAACATATTTCTCCCCCCGCTACAACCATAATTATTGTATAGGGGGGAGGGGAAAACCTGGGTGGTGAGGAAGGATGTCAGACCAGCTTGGTTTTAATAAATACCTGTTTAGCAGGCAGAGGATGTTGAGTTCTAAATCAGATTGTGTATTAAAAGTGTAAATTGCTGAGATTGGTGTTTACCTGTGAAACCAAAATTACTTCATGAAGAAAATAATTATAGTCTCAGTCTCTCTAAGAAAGCAGTTTTGAGCCTTTATTAAATAGTTAAAATCAAGATGCTGCAGTGAAGTACAGCATCAGCACAGTGTGCAAGGGTTGGCTGCAGGGGGGCTGTGAGCTGTGTGTTGCATATACCCCACAGAGCTCTATCCTACAGTTTTCCAGTGCAGTGCAATGTTTTCTTGGAGATAATAACTCCCATGAAGTAATATTAAAGCAGGTGAAACAGGGCATAAGGGAGGTGTTTTATTACCAGAAAAGGCTGATGAGTTCAGGGAATTATTAGGAAAAAAAATAAATTTATATAAATAATAGTCATTTATTACCTGTAACAAGACAGCAAACACCCTAATGAGGGAGTACAGAGGCACAGGGCTCACCACGTCTTGCGGTGCCTGGTCCAAAGAAGCCCTTCCCCTGACTCTAAAGCAGCTTCAATTCAGTGCTGGATTTACTCAGGGTCTTCTCTTCTGAAGCAGATCCAGGAGTTACTACCAGGAAAGTCTCTCTAGATGTGTGTCTCTGCAGCTGGGGGCGTGTGAGTGCAGGTGGGAACACGCTGGGGTGCCTTGAGAGCTGCTTGGCCACATTTGCAGCACCAGGGAGGTGTTGGTGGCCAGGTAGCAGCTGAGAGATGGCAGCAGAAAGCCCCAAATGCCCTGCAAAGCCTTTTGCAGGGCCAGGGAGGAGCTTACTGTCACCTAAACCTGCAGTGGACACAGAGCCAGGAACAGGGTGGCCCTTTCCTGTAACTCTCCTCCAGCGCCGCATTACGAGACGGCTCTTCCAGGAACAGTTCCCTCATGCTGGAGCTTTACAGGTGAGGCACGCTGGAAGCTCACCAACAACTGCTTGGATCTGGACTATTTTTAGTCAGTCCTGTCCAAAAGGAAAGACTTTCCTGAAATAGGTGTTCCTCCTGGACAAGTGGCTTAGCACGGGGTCTGGGAGAGTCGCTCAAGGACAAAGGTGCTGAAGAGCCCCGGGTTTGGTCGGAAGCTGCTGCTCCACGTGTTGTGTGTCCAGCAGCGTCGGGCAAACAGCACCTCTGCCCAGCACACATCACTGGTGGGCCAGGGCAGCAGCTACTGACCATCAGCTGGAGAGTCTTCAAAATTAGGTCATTTGGGAAGGAATTGCTGAGGTGCTCAGAACAGCAGCTTACCACAGTGCAGGCAGCGTGAGGGTTTTGGGTTTCATGGGCTGAATATGAGTGTCTTTAGTCTGGATTAACAATTTCCCCTTCCAAGGATGGCAGAGCTCTGGTGAAGGACCCTGGGCAGCCCAAAGGCCTTGACTCTTGCCTTCACCCTGACTCTTCACCTCAGGAACTGCACCACTCTCCATGCAGTTCCTGGATGGATTCTCAGTGACTGTTAGAGGTGGGAACAAAAGGAGGGAAAAATAGATGGATTCTTCTTATGGAGCTGCATGAAGAAATTTCTTTATAGAGGTTTTTCAGGCAATTAGCCCGTGGTACCAAATGGCACATGGAATCATTCCTAAAAATGAACTGGTTACCATGCTGCCCCACACAGAAGTTGATGGATATTAAAGCCATGCAGTTTTCAAGGAAGTACAGACAGAAGTGCAAGGAGTTTTCACCCAGCTTGGCTCAGCTACACTCTGTCTGTCTGTGTGTGTGTGTACATTAAAGGGAGTCATTAGTTCTGTTAACAGTTCTTTTGAGTCAAACACAGGAGTCTAGCCATAAGAATTCTCATCAATGGTGAGTTCTTGGATGCTCTAGAAGTGCCATTCGTTGATGTGAGAACAGCATCATGCACTGCCTCAGTCATGAGGGAATCTCTGTGACGTATTTCCCCTCATGTTTGGCCAGTATGGCTTGAAAAGATCTGGAGAAATTTGCACCTTTGCAAATTCTACCATTTCCTTTGGTAGCATCAGCGATTTTCTCTGGGGCCAAACTGGCTGTGAACTGCATCATGGCTGAACATCCTCTTGAGTACAGAAAAGGAAAACATAAACTATTGAAATACAGCAGACAGAAGAAAGACTTTTCACCTCCTAAAACCATAATGCTTGAGCTGTTGGTGAGTTGTCACCATAAGGGACACTGGGTCAGGGCTCCAGCATGGGCTTTCACATTGTCTCAGGCATCTCCTTGAGGAAGGCAATTCCAGCCTCTTACTCATCAAATCCCCAGCCTACTTGTCTTAACCAAGAGTAAAGGCTAAATAAACACATCTAAACAACTGAAAAGCACGTCAACATCCAACTTCAAAATAAAATGCAGTGAAGTGTGAAATTATACCTTTTATTCCATAAATCTTCAGCAAGCGGCACGGTTCTATAGCTTGTATAACGCTTTAATACTGGCAGAATTTAACACACCATGCAAAGCCCTATAAGGTAATTACATTTCATCTCAACAAAGCAACAAAATCCCAGCTCATTCAACCCTCTCCATGTGAGGAAAGATTATAGACAATTCAACGCATGTTGATTTTTCCTGGTGATAAATCCAAAGCAGGTCACCAATGAGATGTGAGTGTGCGTTTCCAAGGCAGCTGATTTACAGGGAAAAATAGAGGTGTTACTTGGTGTCCTTCAAGGCAGGGTCACTCTACTTTCTGAATCTTCCTGAGGTTTACCCCCCAGCTAAAAGAAGCTTAAAATGTAAAACTTAACCTTGAACAGACTATTTTGGCACTTTGCAATTGCCCCGTGCAGGTTGTTTACATTCTTCACAGCAGATTCCTATCCAGCTTTTAAAGAGTTATTTAATTTTGCAATAAATGAGGGTGTATGAGTAATGATGAAGATGATGATAGAAAGACAGCAGGAGACCCTCACAGCCCCACATCCTGTAACATCAACCATCAACCTCCAGGGGTTTGGGCACTCCAGACCCACAGGCCAGGCTGGAAATATTTGTCATCACAGCATGTGTTAGCTTGCCCTTCTGCCAAACCAAGGGTATCTCTCTAGACAACAAGCCACAATTAATTTAACTAATTTATCTATTAACTGCCCTCAAATAAAGCTTCCAAACTTTAATTAGACCTTTGTGATTAAACGCAATTAAAACCCTTAAAGCAAGTCAGCAAGGACTGCAGGCACTCTCATTCCCAAAGCCAGCACAAAGCTACAAACACACAAGCATGGACAACTGAGGGTGAGGACAAAAGCATCTTTCCCCAGGCACAAAGTAACATGACTTTCTACAATCCCTTACTCAGCCTCTGCAACAAGACAAGACCTTGGAAAGGAGACAGGACAAAGTGGCCTCCTGAGGGATAGGGTAAGAGGCTTTAAAGTCCTAAAAGGGGAGAGGAATGCAATTGCCTGCCATGATAGGTGTTGTTGCATCAGCTCAGATAAGGATGATGCCCCTTCAGCAGCCCTGGCAACGATGGAGTTCAGTGATGGCACAGACACAAGGAAAACTTGCTGGTACACCTTTTTTTCCTTCATTCATTTCTTGTGCCTTGTTTCCTTGCATCTGAACCAAGCAGTCTGTGATAAATGTTGCACAGTGATGGGAAGCGGTGGGAAAAAGCCACGACAGCTTCCCAGCACTTGGTGCTGTTGTATAAAACTCAAGACAGACAACACAGAAAAAAACTTGCACAAGCCTTTCCTCACTTTCAGGTGATACACCTCATGAATGTAGTTCAGTTCCCAGTTCCTTCCAAAAAAACGCAAAGACTTGAAGTGGTGCATGCAATTGTGTTGCCATAGTTGAGTCTTGTGCATGGAGAGGTCAGAGGGAAGCCATCACAATTACCAAGACAGAGTGAATGACACTGGGCAATGGCAGCACAGAGGATTAAATTGTGCGAAAGATCACCTGAACAGAGTGGTCTTGGTGGAAGACATAAAATTTGATGGGAAATTTTTATATCAAAACGTTTACAACCTTTCTAGGAAATTATGAACAGTGGAAAAGCAAAATGAGGCAAAATACTGCAAGGCAAGCACTAGACAGGTTGCACAGGGCAAAGAATTTGGTAATGTTATCATCAATTATGATGAAATAGGAAGACAAAACTAGAAAGGGCTATGAGAAACCGGGAAATGTCATTGGGGTGGGGGACAGCAAGGAGGTGAGCAGCAAGCAAAGAAGAAAATCTGATTTCTAAATATAAGCCACTTCCAGGTCCCTTGTTCCGGTGGTCATTTCTCTTGCCCTTTAGACTTTTTGAAAAACTGACACTAAACTATAACTTGAACAATCCCAAATCATTGCTGCTAATGGCAGCTGTATTCAGATTTATATTCTGTAGTGAGCTGGAGTAGAAGGAGAGTTGCAATAGACACCCTGCAGCTCCCCAGCCACCACAGCTCGGAGCATGCACGGCGCCAGGAAAAACCCAGCAGGTGCAGGAGTGTTCCCTGAGTTATTTCCTATTCTCTGTCTGGCAGTAAAGACACAGCTACACCAGGTGGTAACTCTTAGCAGATGGTGACTTTTTAAAGTTGATTGCTGTATAAATGATACTTTCTGAGTTTGTTCCTTTTAATTCAGATTCTCAGTAGTGTGTTCAAATGTCAGAGAGCATCATATTTCTATCTTTTATTTCCTTTGTGAGCAGAAATCTTCTTTAAGAAGTCTAGGAATTACAGCTTGGGAGAGGAGATAGACTCCCTCGATGAAAGTGATCTACTTTACAAATGTTACAGGATACAATAAAAACAGGAGATGCAAAAAGCCCCACTGGCTTTGTTCTCAGTGGAGAGTTTGAATTTCTACTGCACTTTTAAAGAGATATTTTGTCTGCACTGTAATGTTTTACTGGATCTGTGAGGTCCATTAGCAGCTCAAAAGCAGGATTTCCTCTGCTCACAGCACAGGGAAGGTGGGGAGCAGGGGTGGAAGACATATAATTAATTTTTTACTGCAGGTAAATAATAATAGGACAACTGAATGAGGACTTTATTTACTCCCTAGGTGCCCTGCAGCCCCAAGCTGGGGGGCCATGTGCCAGACCCCCATATCCTGCTCTGCTGTAACCACTCAGCAGGTCTGGCTGGCCCCGTGTGCAGGACTGTCATGTGCTCCTTCGAATATTTGCTTTTCAATGACACAGACACACCAGAACTGGCCACAGAGAAACACCCCACTGACCCAGCAGTAAGGTCAGTCCCCTCATGACGTGAGTACTCTGAGAAAAATGGAGGTGACAAATAGATGAAGCACCTGTGTGCTTTGTACTACTGCAGGACCCCCTGCCATCACAAGACAGCCCCTGCCTGTGTCCCCAGCTTGGGAAAGATGTACCAGAATAGGTGCCACAGTGGCAAACTGGGGACATTCAAAGGGCTCTGGTACAGTCACTCATCTGCCCTCTGTACTTCACCTCCCCTCAGAGTCTGTGTCTCAGCCCATTTATTTATTGCACCTCATTGGCAAAAAAAGGAAAGACATCCCCTGGCCAGAGGGAAATATCCCAATTAAAGAGCAAATGATGCAGTAAAACAGCAGAGCATTCTTGAGAGCTGCGGTAAAAGCGGCCACCTCTTGTCCTCAATTTATGCTGCTCCCATCACCCTGGGCATTATATTTGTGCTGACAAGGATCAGTTTAACCCCTGCCTGCAATCTAATAAAAAGCTGGCATGGTGCAAGCATGCATAATCTTTCTTCAGTGTCCTAGAATGGATGCAATAAAAAACTGCTGCTGCTGCTCAATGGCCACAGCCACTGCCTGGAATAAATAACTCCCTGGCCAATGCCAGCAGTGGGAAGTGCTTTGGACCGGAGGCTTTTCAGACCCTCAGCCGTTTATAGAACTTTATACTCATGGGGTTGTTTAGGTTGGAAAAGCCCTCTAAGATCATCAAGTCCAACTTTTCTGCCAGCACTGCCCAGTTCACCACAAAACCATGGCCCATGAGCCACACCTACACATCTTTTAAATCCCTCCAGCAGCTTATCCACCTCCCCTGGACAGCCTGTTCCAATGCTAGACAACCCTTTTGGTGAAGAAATTGTTCCTAATACTCAATCTAGAACTCCCCTGGTGCAGCTTGAGTTCACTTCCTCTGTCCTGTCGCTCAATACTGGGGAGAAGAGACCAAGTCCCACCTGGGAACAACCTCCTTTCAGGGAGTTGCAGAGAGCAGTAAGGACCTCCCCGAGTCTCCTTTCCTCTGGGCTGAGCCCCCCAGTTCCCACTTAACACCCCAGCACATCTATGAGTGCAGCACACACCCAGTGACAGCCACCCACCATCCCTCAGTATATACTAGGGGCAGAGCAAAAAGGAAAAGTCCCAAAGGCCTTGCCATTGACAAACAATAGATTCTTTCCCCTCTCATCATTAATTGACCAAGCCAGCACAGCAGAGCTGGCATTACGCTCTGCTACCCTTTGTAATGAAATCAATGCCTGTGCGCAAGAAACAAATTTAACAATATGATACTAATAGGGTTAGAAATTTCCCATGCAAATATTAATAATTTATAGCTACTTCTTTTTTTTTTTTTTTTAATACTGCTTGCAATCTGTAGCAAGGAAGCGCTGAGGTCTACCAGCCTCTCTCACAGATCCTGTCTGGGAAGGATGCAGGTGTTACCCAGCTGGAGACAGATCGCGATTTCACCAGGGGTTAAAATTCACTTTTGGAAATCATGTCCTGGCCTATTTCAAAAAAGAGACAATGAACAGGAACACTGCTTGCATGGACCAACTGGCAACAGGAGATGGATGTTGAACCTCGATGTGCCCAGGCCCTTCCCACAGGCACCTTTGCAACACCTGCACCACAAGCCAGGGCTGCTGACGTCCCTGCAACAACCCAGGGTGGAAGGAGCTGTGGCCCAGCTGTTACAGGGCACTCCAAGCACTCACCTGCATCTTCAGGCAGCTGGCAGCAAAAGGAGCAACCTTTGGGCTAGGAAGTCAGAGGAATTTCAGGACTGAGGAGACAGAGGAAGGGAAGGACATTTTATTTTAGAAGCAGGAAAGGATTTGTGTTGAATGTCCTTTTCTTCAGCAGTAAAAAAAGTCTCTGAAAGGAAGGGCAGTGACTGGGAACCTGCAGGGTTGAAAGAGAAGCTAATTCCCTCAGACAGGCATAATTGCTGCAATTCAGAATGGTAAAAATGTGAAATTAGGAATAATCAATGGCTGTTTATGATCTGTGTCTATACTGTGAATTCAGCTAATATGGAGTAATTACACCGCGCTAATTCCTGGTATTTGTCATCATTCAGTTGCAGAGGAGTCCTGCAAAACAATGAAAGCAGATTGGCTGTGCTGGGTGCACAGACCAGGGGCTTAGCACCGCACGAGCTAATTTCTCATTTAATAGTAAAAGCGGCTCTGGCTTCCCTTGTTTATTTTCTCTGCAGCAGCGGGGCCGGCGGTGCGCACGGTGCGCTACACAACAGCACCTCCAGTAGCCGGCACACAGAGCTGCGGGGGACCCCAGCCCAATCCCCCTGGCCAAGCAGCACCTGCCTCCTCCCGTGGAACTGCTTCCTCACCTTTCTGTCCGATACTGTTATACCAGCCCTCCTATAAAACTTTGTCCTCACCCAGTTCCTCCCATCCGGCACAAAGTAACTGCGCTGGCGTCTCACCCGGATGCTCAGTCACACCCGAAACCTTCGGGATGTGTCACCAGTTTGCTGGCATGATTCACTCTTTGGCCAATGGAACAGTGCTGATTACTGACCTCTGCAAAGCTGGGAGAGGTGAGTACAGAGCAGGCTGTTCAGTGGAGGGTGAATAATCCCCCGTAGCAGCATAGGTGGGAGGCGTGGGCCGCAGGCACAGCCCTCGCCCTCGTTCACCCCTCGCATGTGTCGTGCGGGGAGTGCAGGTGGTGTTTAACACAAGACAAACACAGAAGTTACAGATCGTTTCCTTTCAAAGGAGCTACACTTAACATCTGCAGTAGTTCGGCAGGAGCAATCTGAAACCATACACCCAACTGTGCTTATCAGTGGCCAAACCTTTCCTAAGAGAATTTGTCATCAGTTTATCCCAGTTAGCACACTCCTGAAAAGCAGCTTTTCCTGAGCACTACAGAGCCCGACAAGGGATCTCTGGGGGAAACCTCCTCCCAGTGCTGAACTTTCACATCCTGGGAGGGACAGTCCTGCAGTCACTTTCTTGGCACCAGTGTCCCAATGCTTCCCGCCACACACTGAGGGTCAGTGCACCCAGTGCTGACACATGGAGGGAGAAGGGGGAGGAGGAGAGCAGCTCCTCACTCACCAGCTCACTCCTGCTGATCTACCACAGTGCTGATCACAGTGCAGTGAGTTTGCCCCATTCATTCCCCAGTCTGGCAGCTTTTTGACACCACATCTGGTTTTTTTAGTTACTCTTTTTCTGTATCATGCAGAACCCCCTGGAGGAGCCTGCCAATGAGACTTGATGCAATTTAATTGCACTGCAACAGTGAATTATTAGCTGAGTCAAAACTAAACTAGTGCCCCACACCCAACACTTGACACATTCCCTAATGTTAGGTGGGATTTAAAAGTCCATTTTTGCTGTGTGCCACAGTGGATGAGCAAAACCTGGGCTACCTACTGGATGCAGAGATGGGACACGAGGGGTCCCCACACCAGTTTGTACCACAAGGAAAGCCCACTGTTCCCCATCCTTTCCTGTGGTTTCTTGGATGAAATGTTCAGTTCCAGACAGCAGAAGCTTTTCACACAAATTTCATTGTTAAAGGCTCCTGGCCCTGCTGATGGACTTAGCTCATTTCCTCATTGCAAGCAGCAGAAATGCTTTCATCTCCATAGAGGACTTGGCCTCAGGTCCCTTGAAACTGGAGGCAAAACTCATCATGGAACAGGTCTGCCCCAGGGTGTTGCAATCCCCATGCCGTGGGCCTGCCCCTGCAGGGGCAGGAAGCAGGGGGACACGGCAGGGATGAGAGCTGTGGCACTCCAGGGCTTGGGGCCCTTTGTTATTGAGCTGAGCCAGTTATTGCCAGCAGCTAAACAAACTAATAGGAAGGATATTTCCCCAGAGAGAGAGAAGGTTTTTGATTTAGACTGTGCTGTTTAAGCTCAGACTCTCACCGCAGCTAAAATTTCCTTCCGAGAGCAATAATTATCCCAATGCAGAACCCAGGCATGTTTGCTTTTCTGCTCCCTGTCTGGAAGGGTTTGGTTTGGAGGCTGTGATTTCCCCTGGTGTTCAGCGCCCCCTGCACCTCTTGCCCAGCACTGAGTACCAGAGTTGGGGGGAAGCAGAGAAAGGCTCAGTGTGCAGCTTTTACACAGAGATCACCCTCAGGTATTAAACTAATTATCAGGAAGCAGCGTTGGTCCCACAGGGGTTCTGCTCCAGCCCTGTGCAAGCTGCAGTCCCAAAGGCAGCGCTGTTGCTACCAGCCCCAGGTCTCCTCCTCTGGTTCTTGGATTAAAATTGCTTTAAAAGCTCGAAGAGAAACCATTTGGTTCTTCTAAGCGGTAAGAATGGAAAAGAAAAAGGAAAGAAGGAATGGGAACACATTCGTTCTTGGCTGCCAGGTAAATGAGGTTCAGATAGAGAGCCCCTAGTGCTAACTTCAGGAGTGATTTCCTCCTTCAGAACCATAATAATAGCAATTATGAATGATTTAAAAAAAAAAAAAAAAAAAAGGAAAGAAAAAAAAAGAAAGAAGCCTAAATCTATATCTTGAGTTAACTCAGGACTCCTTTAGAGTTCAATACTGTTGCCAGATAAATAAATGCTTATTTGGAAAAGGAACCTCCAGCTTCCTGTAAATGGGAGGCAGAGAAGCAGGACTCAGGAACAGACAACACACATGCAGCACAGCTGGGGGAAAATCCTGACAGATTTCTAGTTTTTCTGGTTCTACCCAGTTTGGGGAACACCGCTGCTGGCTTCATCCACCTGTTCCCATTGCAGCACCCCTGACAGCCCGATGTGCTGGTTTGGTGAAAAAGCAGAAAGTCAGGCTGATGCCCACCCTGGGAGAGGTTTCCCTCTTCTGACGTGCCAAAAGGCAAGGACCAAAGTGAAGAAGACCCCCGAAGGAAACGCTCGTGGCCGCAGCAATGAGTGTGCTCTGCCTCCCGCGGGGGAGCTGCGCCCCCGGGCTGTGCCCGGCCCCACGGCGGGCAGGGAGATGAGGCCTGGGGAGGCTCCAGGGCTCCCGCAGGCTGGGCAGGCTGGGCAGCTGCCCCGCCACGCTGCCGAGCACATGGAGCCTCGGCTGGCCGGGATGCCCCAGCGCCCGCAGAGCCCGAGCAGAGGGACGGCACGGCAGGGACACTGAGCGGTACGTGGGCTTGTCCCATCCCCGACCGGGGAAATGTCTTTTCAGGAGCATGACTGGAATTATGTGTTCCTGCAGCACTTTTCTTTTGACTCGCTGGCAGGTTAGGGGGTTGCATGGGGTAGGTTTCCGTTGTTCTTCATCCTCGTAGGCTGGAGGCGACGGGGAAGCCCCAGGCGCTGGACTCCTTTCCATGNGAAAAGAAAAGAGAAAAGAAAAGGGTGGAGGGGGAAGGCAGAAGTTTGTGGGGAAGAGAAGTGAAGTTTACCTGCAGCACTGAGGGAGAACAGGAGCATTCACCTGGCGCGTTCTGGAAAGCCTCCCTGGGAGATCAGGGCTCTGTCTGTTCTTTCCCAGCAGCAGTGACTCAGCTCCGCCAAGCGGCACTTCGGGCCAGAGCAGGCTTGGGTGGAGCTTTTGCTTTACCATGAGCTCTAGCAATATTTGTCCAAGAACTTTCTTGTTCCTGGAATGTTCTTTTAAGCAAGCAAGCTTCAGGTTTATTAGACAAATAACTCTGTTTAACACCTACTACAATTCCCTTTTTTCTCTCCCTCCTGCTCTCTGGCAGATGCCAGAGCACAGGTGCCTTTTATTCTGGCACAACCCTATGAAGGAAAAAAAAAAGTTATCAGTGCAAACAGTTAAAAAATAATATAATAGAAATCCCAGGACAGGGCCACCCTCTTGTAATACAATCAGGTTCCAGGAATTTCACCACCCAGGGACTTCACCTAAAAAATTTTATCTGGGATTAAGGTGAAGATAAATAGCCCAAAGAAATATATGACTTCCCTAAATCACTGGCATTTATTGGTTTATTTTTCCATTTCTCTTCCTCTGCAATAAAATCAATATGTGCAAAGAAAAAACACAACTTTGGCGAAGGGGAGGACTGTGCAGTGGGCCCCAGTGAGGCCAGTGTTCACTGTAGCAGGGAAGGTTTTGCAAACCCATTGGAGTTTTGCTCCACTCAGTGTGTCCAAATCACACCCCAGGTCTGAATCCTCACCAGATCCAGGCTCTGCTCACAACATTTGTGGGGAAGACAACAAGCTCCAAAGCAAATCAATAGCAATTTTGAAGTCTTCACAACTTGCCATGGGGGACTGTGAGAACTGGCCCCGTTTTCCAACCCCATCATCAGATCAGGCACTGGGATGGGGAGCCAGAAATGGGAAGAGGGTTCCTGTGTTTATAAACTTCATGCTGAAAGGAGCAAAAGGGAAGAGCCTTGTGCTGCTCCTCCAGATCCAGCCATAGGCAACGTTTGTTCTCCAAAACCTTTAAACTGTCCTTTTTCAGGTCTGTGTCTCTAATACCACCAGCACAGTGAAATGGGCTTGCTCATGCCAGCTCTGGCACAAGTTTTAAAATCCATTTCAGAGTAACTGTGCTGAGGGCTTGGGTGTGGGGAAGGGCTTTGGGCATCATGGACCCCCTGGCACCTCCCATGGGGACAGGTTCCTGCTCACAGCCAACCTTCCTCTGAGAGGAATACCTGCAGAGAGAGGGGAGATGCTGCTGGGAAGCCACTGAGCTCAGCTGATACACTATCAAAACCACATTGTCTCTCTACATGGGGGGATAAAAATACCTCCCCAAGGCTTCCCCTAAAATGCCGGTGGAAGGGTCTCCCATGGGAAGCTGGTATCTCTGTGCTGGAGCAGCTTTGGCAGATCGTCCTTGCTGCAGTGTCACGGCAGGTGTGGGGACTGCAGGGGGGTCTCCTGGCTCAGCAGAGACGCACCAGGCTCCAGAAACATCAGCTGAAATGTCACCGACGGGCTGCCGAAAAACCCCGGCTGGTGATGCTGCAACCCACCCCTGAGTGTAGGGGAAGCCACGGGGAGCATCTCCTCAGGGCACGGAGGGGGGACAGGGGTTCATCCAGCCCAGGGCCCAAGGCTGCTCCACAGCCACAGTCAATAACACAGCGAGCCCTGGGAGGGGACCCAGAGCAGGGCTGGGCAGGAGGAAAAGCTTTTCTCTCCTTCCTCATGACGCAGCAGCCTGAAATCAACATTCAACCCAGCCCTGCTACAGCCTGCTGCTCCTTATTTACCCTTCAAACAGGAAAAGCAACTCTCAGCACAGCTCGTTTACAAATTTTCTGTCAAACGTGACTAAAGGGCTGCTTTAGTTAACATTAGGCTCATTAACTCATCTCACAAGTGACAATTCGCCGTAGGGCTCCAGCGTGGTTCCCAGGACAGAGGTTCGGCAGACTGCAGCCCCGAGTTTCAAAGGTAGGAGTGGTCGCAGCCCTGGGGGAGCCCAGTGTGTGGGGTGGCAGCGGGACAGAGGGCAGCAGGTGGACTCTCCCGGGTAGGAAATAGTTCGTGCTCCAAATTACTGCCACACCCTGTCCACGGGGTGAAGATGATCCAGGATTTGGGCCGGTGGAAATATTTCTGGGTTTAAGTCTGATGTCCACAAAGACGGCTACGCTCCTCAAGCACAGTGGTGCTGCCCTTCTTCCCTTCTCCTTTGGATTTTGAAGGAAGACTAGCTTGTTCACAGGCATTCCCCTGACTGGGCAAGGCCAGATCACAGCTTGTCCTCAGACAGCATCTTTCAGTCCCTAATATTTGAAATCTACTTTGCATCATCCCAGAAGGAAATGCAGCCCAGCTGTGATTGAAAGTGTCCACCTCATTGCTATCAGGAGAACAGAAAAGGCTGGTCCATTACCAAGAGCGGGGCATGAATCAGGAGCCCATGGGGCAGCAGACACGGGGAGGATTCTGAGGCTCCAGAAGGAATTGAGCTCGGTCAGTGCTGCCTGCTCCAGGGCTTAATCAGGGTGGGACCAAGCAATTCTGCATAGGAATTTGTACATCTTTGATTACGTCCTCACTATTGCAAATATGACTAAACATAGCAATTATCTTCCCATCTAGAATCTGCCTGGCTTTGGTGGGTTACAGGCACTCTTTAAGGCATTGCCTTCTTTCCTCAGGGTGACCTGTAACTTTCAATCCTTCCCAGCTGTGCTCCCTCTGCCCACCACCATGCGGGTAACAGGTAAGGAGGGACACACATTTACTGTGCTCTGTGTGTTTTTCTACGGTTTTTTATGCCTCCTTCTCACTTACATGATGCCTTCCAAGCCCAGCAACCCTGCCTTTGCCAGGGACATGGGAAAGGGCCTTTGTATAAGCATCAGTTTTTACAAGATTTGTGTAGATTTCAGCCTGTTGTATTTTTCCCAGTGAAACCTTCTGTGACTGGGAAGAGATGGCTATTGAGACGTTCCTGGTTCCATAAGAGCCATTCAGCTGCAATAGAAGTACATTTTTCTGCTCTCTTTCCATGCAGGACTGGAACGTTTTGCTCTATTGAGCGCTGCTTTAAAGCCAAATGCCAATCACAGTTGTATCAGCAGCTGCTTGGCTACAGCTAGTGACTAATTGAGGGAAAGCAGCCTTCCCAGCACTAGGAACATAAGAATATTTTGATTTACATAGCTTTCTGAGTAATTATCAGATTTACTTTAACATAGAGAGAAATACGAATAGTGCCTCCCTGCAGAGCAGGAATGCCCATCTGAGCATCACCATGTACTCTGGAGATGGTAATTAAGAGATCAGAATCCATTTGGAGGGTGAGGGATCGTTAGCTGCCTTCCCATGCCATAAAAGCACGGGCTGTCACCCTGTGCCCATAACCTTGGGACACACGGATCAAATCCCAAGGAACCAGAGGGATGATCCGGTGCCTGCCCCGTGCTGCCACTGCTGCTCTCACCCGGCTCCTCTCCCATGCAGGTGTGATTCGGTGCATGGCGCTGCTCATCACCCTGCTGAGCACATGGTTCATCGTGCAGACGTACTTCCAGCACAGCTGGAAAGCCATCAGCCTGCGGAGCTGGCTCGGTGAGGCACCACCAGGCTCCAGAGGGATCCCGAGGGAGGGTGCGAGAGGTTCCATTGCCAGCCAACCCCCAGAGCTGGATATGGTTGCCCTGACCACTTGTATTTGCAGTCTCTGGCCGAGGCTTTAGCCACGAGCTCTGACCACTAGGGCAGGGAGGGGACAGTGTGGTGTCTCACCACACTGGGGTGGCTGGATCCAGGGATGCCTGCAATCATGGATAGCAGTTTTGGAGAGCTGGTGCCTGAACAGCTGCTCCTGGCTTGGGGAAGAGCCAGCAGCTCTCCAGGGTGTCTAATCTTCCTGCTTCATACCCACAGGTGGCACAAACAAGCCCAGCAGTGAGTATCGCTCTCGACTTTATCACACAACTCCACTCCAGGGTTCAGGGGGATGGTGGAAGTGTGAGATCTCCTTCAAGAGCCCCTTCCCTGAGGAAAAAATCCCCCCCTCCCAAACATGGGGGATTTTGCTACTGCATACAGCAATGGGGTCTTTGGCAGGTCCCTGCCTTGGCCAAGAATGGGGAAACCCTGGGCAGAAAAGCCCCAAGGGTCTTGTCTCAGACACCAGCTCTGAATGCTCCCAGCACACACCGTGTGTCACACCTGGAGCAGCACCTGGCCTTGGCACCATAAACCTCAAACAAGAAGCTGGTCCCAGCCCCAGGAGAAGCCTCCTTCAATGCATGAAATTGGTGCAGGTGTTGCCCCCTTAGTGGGCCACTGTATCCCAGGGTCAGTCCCACTCAGCCCCTCAGGGACACAGCCAGCGTCTCCCCATGGGGACAAAGCCATGACTTTCAGCTCGACTCCTCCCTCGCAGGTGAGAAGCTGCCCCAGCACAAGTGTGGGAACCAGAAGAGCTGCCCCCAGAATTATTTTGCCTTCAAGATCATCAGTGGTGCTGCAAATGTGGTGGGACCCTCAATCTGCTTTGAAGACTTGGTGTAAGCAGCACATGGCAGGGACACGGCAGCTGTGGCTGGCCTGGCCTTCAAGAGGGCAAGTTTGGCCTCTACCAAGCACATCAATGGCCACCACAGTGTATTTGTGGTTAAAAAAAATTTAAATAGATTTCTTTGCTCCCACTTCTGGTTATTTTGCCACCTACATCCACTTCACCTCACCACAGTTTCACTGGCGTCAGCATCTCCAGGGCATCCCTGCACTTACTGGTGCTCTCTGCTTTCCTTTCCAGCCTCATGAGCACCGTGAAAAACAACATTGGCAGAGGCCTGAACATTGCACTGGTGAATGGTGAGTCGGGCAGGCACTGACCCCCTTCTCCCTACTGCCAGGGGGTCCTCCCTTCCCCAGGAAAGCACAGGCCACTGGAGACCCCATCCCAGTGCTGTGGCTGAGCCAAAAGCACATCCATCTGGTGTTGCATGGGGAGCACAGCCACAATTATGGTCACAGGCACTGACAGTGAGAAGGGAACAAACTCACCTGGGTCATGCACAACCAGCCCCACAAACTCCTCCAAGCAACAGTCACCAGCACTGCAGTTACAGCACACTGAGGGAAGTGCAAAGCATTTTGCAAGGAATCCCAGGCTCATGCCCAGGCAAAGCCCAGAGCCACCCCACTGCAAACTCACTGTGCTCTGTTTTCAATTTTAACTTTTCAGGAACAACTGGACAGCTCCTGAAAACCGACGTCTTTGACATGTACTCCGGAGGTAAGCACAGTCACTCTGCTCCCTGGTGGTTCCCAGCCAGGGTTCATACCAGCACTGCTGCCTGCTGGCTACTTCAGCTGCTGCTCTGTCATGTGTTTAATGATAAAGTCAAGTGGACTTTGACCAGATAGTCAGCCTGGGTGGTAAAAGCCCAGCTTTCCCTGAGGCCATCAAGCCTGGAGTCCTCACAATGATTTCACATCAAAGATTGGCTTCTCGCTCCTTTTACGAGCATGTAATAGCCTGGAAAACATGATTTCACTAACCTGAATAAACCAAGGTACTTGAGACGTGAGAAAGGTACTTCCTGAGATCAGGTAGTTACACTAATCCTGATACTTTGCAACCTATAACTCAATTTTTGAGTACTGGTGGTGGCTGAGCAGCAGCCCCTTCCCCTGCCTTTTGCAGCATGACAAATGAAGGAGCTCAGGGAGACACAGCCCCCTCAATCGTTCCTTGGGTTTGCAACCTACTTTTGGGGTAACTCTGGAGTTTTAAGGAGAATCACCAATATAATGAGATTTCAAGCCAAGTGAGATGCTCGGTGGGAGAGGCACTGGGAAGAAGGCAGCAGTCAGCTCATGTGCCACTAGATGGGGCATTGGATTCAGGCATCCTGCAGATGCGGATGAGGGATAATTCCCCCAGTACAGCCAGAGGCATGATGGCAGGGAGGGCGACTCTGTGGCCAAGCAGGTTCATTTCTTGTGCTGGGAAGTAAATTCAGACAACTAGATTTTAGAGTTAGAAAGCAAAGTTTAGGAGGAATTTCAACCCTGCAGTTGTACCAAAAGAAGGACATCAGTCCTGTGCACTGCAGGAGAGCCCAGGTGGGAACAGATGGTAGGGAATGCATAATTTGGGAGCCCTCCATTCCCCCAAATCCTGGCTAGCAGCAGCAGAGTCAGGTTATTTCCCACTAACCCAGAGAAGGCTCCCCCAGCTACCATGCAGAAGTACCTACTAAATCCCTTTTTTCTCTCCCTAATGCTCTTCTGTCCCAGACGTTACGAAGCTGCAAACCTTCCTCCAAGGGATCAAGCGTGGCACCCTTGTGCTGACGGCAAGCTATGATGATGCTGCCACAAAGTGAGCTGTGCACGGAAACAACACCATGCTCCCCAGAAACATGCAGCTGGGGGAGCTGGACATGCTGCTGCCACCCAACAGAAAGGGTAAAAGAGGGGACACCCACCTGGTACCACACTGACACCTTCTTACCCTCTTTCAGGATGAATGACAAAGTAAGGGCGTATTTCACGGAGCTGGGCAGCAGCCACGTGCGCAAGCTGGGCTTCCGGGACAACTGGGTCTTCTTGGGAGCCAAAGGGCTGATGAACAAGAGCCCTTTTGAAAAGGTACATGGCCCTCCCCTGCCATGAGCTCTGCAGGCTCCATCCTCTTCATGGCACCTCCCAAGCTACATCTCGCCCACCTGTCTGCAGAAGACAAGGACCAGTGGCATTATCCCCCATGCCAAACCGAGCTGCAACTTTTGCCACGTTGCAAACTTGCACTGTTCCAATCTCCTCATTCATCTTCTCTCTTTCTTTTTTCCGGCAGCACATTAAAAATGATCAAGAGACAAATAAATACGAGGGCTGGCCTGAGCTGTTGGAGATGGAGGGCTGTGCCCCCAGGAAGATGGATTAGCATCCAACTCCAGCCAGCCTACCATGGAGGGCAGCTTCAGCAGTCACACAGGACACCGGCCCCATCGTGGGGACTCCAGGCTCTCCACTGCCAGGTCACAGAGTCCAGCAGCTGCTGCCTGCTTACAGGAACTGGCTGTTTCACAGCAGGAACTGTGCAGGGCTTGGAGAAGAGCTGTACAAGTGCCTGCAGAGCCTGAGCAGACACATGGCCAGGCTGCAGCTGAGCCATCCTCATCTGTGGGTCAATTTTGGGTATTTTATTTTTCTATCTTTAAACTAAAACTTTGTAGAAGGTTTTGTAAGTTTCTCAAATGATACTTCTGATTATAAAACATTACCTTCTCCCTTCCATTTTCAAGAATAATCAACACTTTCACTCATAGGCACAGCATGCCAGGTCCTCTGCCACCAGTCAAGCACCACCATCACCCATCCCACAGCCCTGCACACAGGAGCTCCCCCTCCCCACATGGCACAGGGTAAAGTCATCCCTGGGGATGCTCAGACTTTGGTGGTTTCCCCTTGGAGCTCTTGCCAATGTCCTACAGTTTCCTACAGCCACAAAAAGGCCAGAAGTCCATAGGGATAGCATGCAGCAATGTAGGTTAATATTTGCAGACCAAAGTATCATTCCTGGGTGTTCAGAGCTGGTTTAAACCCAGAAAAGTAAAGAAAGCTAAGTCTCTGTGTATAAAACAGGAAGAACTTTGAAGGTTCAAAATATTCCCAAAAAAGAGATAAAAAACAGATTAAATGTTGATGGCAAAAAAAAATTGATATTTTTTTTAATAGTAAAGAGGCAAAGAGAAAGTGAAAAGTAGGGAAAAGTTAGAAAATGATAAGGTTACTTTTAAAAGCATAGGATAGGTCATCACCTCACTGTGCTACCTTTGTTGCTGCTGAGACAGGGTGGGGGAAGCGAGGCAGATTTTGCCCCTTTTTTTCCTGCTGTTTGAAGCGTCTTATCTGCCTTCCCCGATCTCTGGAGCAGTTTGGCTGTGGCGTGGCAGCCCATCCTCCGATTGCTGAGGCCGGACCTCGGGCCACTCGTGCTGCTCCAGCCACGGGACACAGCGGCAGGGCAGGGGTTCCACAACTCACCTGTGACTTTGGCCCAGGGCTGCAGGATCGGGGGGGCCTCCCCAAGCGGCAGCGTCGGCTCCCGCAGGCCTCAGGGTGTCTCGCAGCAGGCGATGGTGGTGGAGGCAGGGGAAAGGCAAAGGTATGGGCTTCTGCCCCTCGATTTCCCCTCCACATTTTGCACCAGTTTTGTCTTCCTTTTTATGGGGCTCAAGGTGGGCTACTCACAGTCCATCCCACCCCAAGTTTTCAGGTGTTAAGAGTGTTCAAGAGTGATTATGATAAACAGACCTAATGACAGAGAACTTTTGAAGCCATTTTCTTATTATCAGGTTCTTACACTGGTTAAATCCAAGCTAATCCTTTGTGACACATCCCCATCAAAGGTCAGGATAATGCCAGGTATGTGCCAACCTTGCTTCGCCCTCAGGGCAGGAGGGAGAAAGGGATGGATGGATGGATGATGGATGGGTGGATCGATGGATGGATGATGGACGTGCAGGTTTCTTGGGCAGCTGAAGTTGTGCAGCACAACCAATAGGTGGAAGCCTTTTCCCGGTTTTACCGGAGCCAGCATCACTCTGGAGCGATACAACGCCCAGGCTGGCACCCACTGGGGTCAGCCACACCTCGGGAGCTGCACCCCAGCCTGGGGCCAGCAGACACCACCAGGAAAGGAAAGATCCCTGCCCAAAGGTGGGGCAGAAAAGTCCCACAGCCCTCCTAGAGCAGTCCCTATGCTGCTGCCCAACACCAAGCAGGTCCTGGGGAGCATCTACCCCCTGCTCCTGTCCAGATGCATCAGCCAAGCACAGTCTGTTCCCAGCCCCTCCCTGAGCCCTGGCACTGCTGGGATCAGATGAGCTGCATGGGGGACAGCCAGGCTTATCTGTCATCAGAGACAGGGATGAATTTGCATCATGTACAGACTTTAATTTCTGATGATTGTATCTGGTTTTTCCCCATTCTCTGAAGCAGACCAGCAGTTTTGCAGAACATGAGGATGGAGTGTTTCTCTTGGAGCATTTGGAGCTGCCACGGGATAACACACTGTCCTTCACAGCCTTCTCTGCTTCCAGCAGCTCCTAACAGGAAATCCACAGGGTTATCCAAGTCCTCAGGTCACCCCAGGGGAGAATAAGTGGGTAGGGTAAGGACAGGAAAGGACTGTACTGGCCACCTGAAAGACAAAACCCTAGATCCAAAACTCAACACCACTGATCAATTGGTTTTCCCTAAACAAGGAAAAATCCCCACATAAACTGTGTAACACCTGTAAGAACTTCCAAAAGGCAGAACTGAAATAAAACCCCAAAACAGCCATCACAGAGGAATCCCCGAAGAGGTGTAGTATTTTATCCCAGCTTATCCTCCCATGCTCTTAGCACACACCTGATGGCACTGAGGGAAACCTCTGCCATAAATCGATCCCTAAATCTGCTACAACAACAGCGGTTAATCCCAAGCGCTGAATCATCCCTACCCGTGGCAGCAGCGAGAAATAACACAACGAGCAGACTCAACAGCCCTGCCGAGCTGCCAGCATAAATATGCCAACTATTTTAAGCCCCTCAAAGGATCTAGATTCACTCATAAACCAAACTGAAAACAGCCCAAGAGCTGTAAAGGTGGCTCCACAGGGTAAACCAGAGCACAGCATCAACTACAGCCCCAAAAACAACCAGCCCCATTCAGCCACGGGAAACTCTTTCTACCCCTTCGCAATGCACATTAGAAATCTGGTTTAAAGCCAAAATAAAGGAAATTTATGTTTCAGCACGCTAAAGGCAGTTAAAACTAGCTCTGAATCCATCATAGAGCAGTTACTGAGGTACATCACCATTTTCCAGAAACAAGGAGAGCTAAAAGTGCAACTCCTGTGCAGGGACCTTCAGTAGAAGCCAGTGTTTTGAAGAGCCATTCCTGCCAAAGTCACTGTGTCCTGATAAATAAATCACAGTTTTTTAAATATTCAGACACTGAGAGGCAGGGAATAAATAGGGATTCATGAGTCAAATTGAACTTGCTAAATTCTTTAAAAGGATCTGAAAAGGACAGTGGGTGCAGGCACAGCATCTCCAAATGAGGTTTTGCAGTGCCATGGCATTTTGAAAGCTGTATTACTGAAGGGACAGGCACCTACCTGTGCTGGTTTGCACTGTGCCACATCCCCGGAGTCTTCACCAAACACAAGCCTGACCTGCCCAGACTCCCAGGATGCAGCTTCAGGTAACCTGGGCTCACCTGGGGTCACGGTAGGCACCAACGCTGCAGCAGCGAACAGGCAGCCTGGGGTGTTTGTGGGAGCAAAGTTTGCTAAATCCAGAGCTGCAACAGGAGCCAAGAGCCAGGATGCAGACAGGCAGCAGAGGGATAATCTTCCTTTATTTTTGGGGGTTCATTTAGGCAAAGCACCAAAGGAGTATCTAGGAAAGATGCCACAGGCAAGGACCTGCGGGTGCCGGGCCGCAGCTGGGCGAATCCGCATCCTGTGACATCTTGCCCTGTCAAGTGCAATTACTGTAATCTTCCACAGCCTCTCAAAATACGGATCCCGGCTTAGAAACCGGGCATCCACAGCATGAAAGCTGCCTTTGTGCCCGGGCAGAGCCTGGGTGCGAGCCAGCCGTTAGGTGCATGAAGAAAATGAGTTCTCCACGTGCTGGAAGAAGGGAGGAAAAGCAAGCTTTCCCACCCGACCCCGCCACAGACGGGCTGGATCTCACCCACGTCTCCCCACAGCAGCCGCGGAGGGGCTGGGAGCAGCAGGGCCGCCTGTCCCCCCTGCAGTGACCGGGCCGTGAGCGCAGAGAGCCGGCTGGTCCCGCAGCCCGGAGAGCGGAGCGCAGCCACACATCCCACCATGGGGGCGTCTCACGGGAAAAAGGTAACGGGGCTTTTCCTGGGGCTGCGGTGGTGAGATGTGATGGAGAAGGCACCGTCTGCTCACATGGGGCTGGTTTTGCCCCGCGCGTGCTAAGGCGGCTGATGGCAGCAGGGATTAGAGGGAAGGGACCCGCTCCTGAGTGTGGGTGCCACTCATCAGGGCCGGATTAAGTAATTCCATCTAATGGGCTCAGCATCGGGGCCTGCCGGGGCTTTCAGGACAGCAGGGAGGGGATCAGAGCATTGCAAGTATTGCATTAGGACAGACAAAGTTTAGTTCTCGGGGGAGAAGTGTCAGATTTGTTCTGAATGCATCCAGCAGCCTCTGCGATGTCTCCTGTAGGTGCAGGGCAGAGCAAGCCCTGAGTATTTCCTGGCCTGGGAATTGATGCCAGCTCCCTCCCAGGACAGGGAGGAGCTGGGCCAGGTCCCACAGCACCAACACATATCCCTCTCCTCCAAATCCCCTGGGGAGAAGTGGCCAAACAGCTCCAAAAGGAAACAGTTTTATGGAGTCAGAGCCCTGCAGAGGTGGCTAGGGATGGTTGTGCTGAGGATGTTGTTGGATGTCACTTTGCTTCCATGGCTGATGACATCAGTGCCTAGAAATGCATCATCCCTGCTCAGTTGCAATGCCCTGGCTAGAATAAGGCTTCCATAGCTCATTTCCCAGCTCTAAGAGAAACACACTTGTGCACCACACTAGGTCAATAACTTCCACTGGAATGGGGACAGCAGTGACCCTTTGCCCCAGCAGGGATCCTTCATGCTCAGCTGAGCATGACTGTGGCCTTCAGAGGTATGGGCACCAAGTGAGTTTCAGAATTCTGCAAACTTGCTGGACTTTCTTCCAAAACCAGACCTAGACACTCTTGCAGGGCAAATGTGAAAAAGCAACCCACTGGCCTGTATGACCAACACCCAGAAGGAAAATCAGAGCTGAGGTGAGACTAGTAAACATGTATTTATTTTTCTGTATTCTGACAAGTGCCGGGAAGGGGAGGTGCTGCTCCCAGCCAGCCCGGAGCTGCTCCAGCACCCATCCCAGGTACCAATGCCACGCTGCCTCCAGCACACGCGGGGGCCGTGGTTGTTCCCGCGGCTCAGGGCTACAACACACCCAGCAGGAGCCATGCTCTGCCCACAGCTAATCCCCAGGCCCCTGCTCACGTGGCCCTGACCTTCAGGCCCCAGAGCATTTGTAGAGGCATTACTGGAAGCAGGGAAATAAGCTGGTTAGGTCAGGCTTGGCTCAGCTCCACCCGCTTAAGCCCTGCTGCATACAAAGCAGCCCATGCCAGCCTCCTCACCATCAGACCAGACTGCTTTTGGACAGCTTTCCCCACTGTTCTCTCTCTCTGAAACACCACGATCCCACCACAGCCCAGCACTGAATGGCCTGGCTTTGAAACGCTGCCGGGAGCTCAGGCTCTCCAGCTTCCTGGCAGCTTCTAAAAGCTGAGACAGTTTTACTTTCATGGGTACCAAAAGGTCAGAGATGTCACTCCCATTTCAGCCTCCCAAATGTTGCCTGGGTTGACAAAAGCCTGTGCCACTGCCCAGCTGGCACCAAGCAGGGATGTCAGACTGGCAGCTCCTGGGTCAGTGCTTTACCCTTAGGCTGATGCTGATGGGAGATGAAAACAAGACAATTCTTTCTGCTGCCTTTCCAGGGTGGGCATGAACAGTGGGATCCAGCTCTCCTGAGGAGCAGGATGAGTCCAGGTGACAGGCAGGAAAGCTCTCCTTCCCCCTGCCCTTGCAGAACCAGGACCTGGGGACCTGAGGCACAGCTCAGGGCACAGGCACCTGCCAGCCCTGAACCCATCTATCAGCAACAAACAAGAGAAGACCCACAGGGAGCACAGAGCAGGGCTCAGCACCCCTCGCCAGCACAGCCTGCATTAGCAGTCTCAGCTGCACCTCTTTTAAGCTTAGTCCAGAACAGCACTCCAAGGGGATTACAGTAGCGGATTGTGGAGGGTAAGGCAATCCCCAGCTCCACAACAAAAGGGACCAGAAAGGCTGCCAGCATGGCTCCAAGGACATTTTTACTTTAAAAGGCTGCATCTAGTCCCAAAAAACCTGTTCTCATATCACCAGTGTTCTGGGGGCCCAAGCCAACAGCAGGGCTCCAACAAGACACAGACTTTTGCTGGTGTGCCCTTCCCTTGAAGGAAAGGCAAGAACTTTGCCACAGGCTGCTTTTTGGATGCTGCAGAGCTGATGCTGATTCTCTGATGAGCTCGTGATGATTCCCTGCTGATTCCTCTGCTCTGCAGGGCTTCAGCCCCACTGGTGTGGCTGACATCCCTCTAACCTCAGCAAACATCCTTGAAATAGTCTGCAAGCACAGCTTCACCAACAACAGATCCTCAAGGTGCCAGGGCAGATGCTCCAGACCCTCTGGCAGTGGAGGAGATTGTTCCCAGGCACCTGCACCTCTCCACTTCTTTTCTGTACATTTTCTCAAGGCAGAGTTTGCATAGTGGCTGTTTCCCCAGGGAAAGTTCTCTGTCCCCAAATTCCCAAGAGTGTCAGTTTACACTAATGTCAGATGAGCCAGGATTAGCCCTGCTGCTGAGCAGGGAGCTTTGCTCTGTGGCTGGTTTAGAACAACAAGAGGCAGCACGCCAGTGCCAGGGTGAGAGGCTCTGCTTGTTCTCGCAAACCACAGTACCTGGCTGCCCATGCTGAAAACAGGGCTTTGAGAACATCCTTTAAAACTCCTGCATCTGTGCGGGACAGGACAAGCATTTCTGGGAGCTGCTGGTGGGATTTCCCCACAAGCATGACCTGCCTCACTAGTGAGGGACCCCCACAGTCTGGCCAGAGAAGTGTTTTAGCCTGTGCCACAGAAAGACAAAGAGGTCTGAAACAGCCAGCACCTTGTGAGACCCCAAGGAAGACCCACGGTCCAGCAGCCCCTCTCATGTGGGAGGAAATATTACTCCAAGGCAGTGAGCTGGAACACCTCTGCTCCATCATGCTCCACAGAGCAGCAGGCACAGTGGGATTTTCCTGGCTCTCCTGGACAGGAATTTCAGAAAGCTGGTAGCCAGTGTCCCTGCCAGCTCTTTGGAAGCATCCCTGTGCCTGGGCAGCACAAGATCCCCCCGAGGGACCCTGCCTGCTCTGACACTGCAGCCCCAGCTCTCCCCCCCTTATCAGCCAGGGCTCCAGGGCTGCACCACTGTCAGCAAGAGGGGCTGCAGGTGCCAAGGCCCCTGAGCAGAACAAGTCCCACTGACAGTCACAGAATGCCAACGGCTGTTTGGTGGCACTGGCCCCGGGGAGCAAATCCAAAAACCAGATGGCAACCAGGAGCCACAATGTTTCAGTGTCCTTGAGCATTGTGCTTCTTGGGAAGAAGGGTTTGCATGCGCTGCCTGCAACAAGCCTTGCTTAGAGGGGCAAGGATGAGAGCTACAGAGGCACACCAGTGAAGTCCCAAAGTGCCTCAGGAGTGGGGACATTAGTGGTAAAAATCCCATTTCTGGGCAAAAACAACACACACCCAGAAAATAACAGCTGTGCATCATGAGACAGCAAACATCTCTAAGTCCTCTCATCTGTCTGACACAGCATAGTCCAGAGTGGGAGACCTGGGCCAGGGCTAGTCCCAAAACCTCCACAGAAGCCCTCTAAGGTGACTATCCTGCCTCTTGCCTACCTCTTCTTCAACCCTTTAAGGTCCTACAGGTGGTGATACATGGGGACTTAAGTGTAGAGACACTGCTCAGGGCCTTTGTAGCTTTTATAGTGAATAACATGCTGCAGCATCCCTGTCCTCAGTAGCCAAACTCATTCCAGTGAGGCTGCTCAGCTCCTAGAATGAGATCACAGCTTTATTTCTTACTTCTCCATCCCAAGCACCTACACAGCACCAGTAAACCAGCTCCGACAGCTAAGATAATCCACTCCCTGCTTCCAAACAAGCTCACATTCTGGTCCTGAGAGAGCTCAAATGGGCTCAGTGAGACAGGGAACCAACACAGCTAGCCCAGGCTGAAACTCTGCCTTCATGTACAATGGTTTGATCCATAGGGGAGGGTGCTGGGCAGGACACAGAGGAGTGTGCTGCCAGCCCCTCCAGGGCAAGGGTAGAGGTTATCCAGCACTGGCTAATGCTGCCTGAAGCTCTGGGGTTGCAAGGCAGTCATGAAGAGGTCTCAGACTGAAGGGAGATGCACAATGTGCTCATGAAGAGACCAAGAACAACAATGCATGGGGAATGCTGCAGCTGCTGGCTCTGGGATGGCTCAGCAGTCCTCAAATAAAAATGGATTAAAGTAATTAAAGGCTTCGCTGGTTCACTCTGCTCCTGGGGGGCTTAAGTGGCATCTGCTGCCTCCTCCTGAGCCCTGCATTAACAGGGATGCTTCATGTCTTCCTTTGCTGCCTCCTCCATTTGCCACCCATGGTGGTATTTGCAGCCTGGCACATGGCATCTTATCCCAGACAACGGCCAAACTTCCTCCCTTTCAGCCCCTTTCTTTGGGGTCTCCTCCACACAGGACCCAGCTGGCACACACTGCCCGCAGGGATCAGAGCACCCCATTTGCTACCAGCAGTGCCTGGGGCTGGCAGGGCATTTCTGTCCTTGCTTTTCACAAACTCCATTTTTCCAAGGTAAGGATCAATTCAAGTGACCCTGGGCAGGTAAAGAGCCCAGCAAGGTGGTGTCATAAGAGCAAATTTCTGATGGCAGCCCTATCCTTAGCCCCTAACATATGGTCCCTAGTTGTGAAATGGAGTGATGATGCCACTGCAGCCTGGCAGCTCTAGGACAGCATGACACTGTGCCAGAAATAAACACTGTCCCTATTAATCATGTGGCATAAGCCTCACTTTTCGCAAAACAACATTCTTCAAGGCACTTTAGAGTGTCTTAATGGTCTCTCTGCAGCATGACAACAATTCACTCCAAAGCTGTTGGAGCCCTTTTGTGCCAGTGACTGATGTTCTTCCTGAGCAATCAGCAGCATCCCCAGAAATAGTGGAGCAGTCTTTCATATCAGCAGTGGTATCAGATCTCCAGCACAGGGCAAGAATAAGCTCCTGAGATCGGTAAAAAAATGGTTTATCCATTGTAGCAACAACTTAACTGCTGCTGACAACATTGAGGTGGGCGATACAGGTATTTCCAACAGTGAACAGGGCTACAATTTGGCTTTGCTCTAGTATGCGGAGGTGGTGTGTGCTCTGCACTTTGCAAGGGACCAGATTAAAAAGCACTGAACTGCAAGCAAGGATTTTCTTAGGGACCAAGACAGAACAGCAGGTCCATTGGCGTGCGCACTACCCTGCATTGTGCCAAGAGCTTCTTCGTGCCCTTCTCAGCAGGATGTCAAGCTTCACAGTCAGCTTGAATGCTGACAAATGAGCCTTGTGCACCGGCTGCTGTGGGGCTGAGCCCTGCCACTGATTGTTCTCATTAATCTGCAGGAAATGTTCTGCTGAGGTCTGGTGTGTCGCATTCCACCTCCCCAGCCGGGAGCAGCCAGGGAGCAGCGTTTGCTCAGCCATGGTGGGAAGTTCTGCAGGGCTCCCTGCCCCAGGGCTGGCAGCTCCAGCAAGCCTCCATCCCCATGCCACTGCCTCCCTACTTTAGTCGGGGGTTTTGTCCTTTTTTGTTGACAGTCAGTGAAATAGGACTCGATTTGCCAGCTTTCACACCATGGGAGAGCTGTGCTTGCCTTCTAAGGCCACAGGGATTTGGGAGAGGGAATGACATTGGTGAAAAAGACAGGCAGGGGTCAGCACAGCACTCATCTGTGTCAGATTGTGTGTTCTTTATGAATAAAATAACACTACGCAATATTTGAAGCATTTACAATTTCCTACTCAACTAGGCAGCAAAGTGGCCACCTGGCTGGTGCTCCCAAAGACTGACACAGGAGCTGAGGAGTGTCAGCCTGACTCCATAGGCAGACCAAGAGACTGATCCCCTTCCATAGGTCTAAATCTACAAATTCCTGTGGTCAAAATATCCTTGAGGTTGCTGGCTGCTCTTGTGAGAACGGCCACAAGCATCTGCCCTCAGCTCACTTCACTCCAAGAAAGGCTGCAGACTTGTAGAGGTCAAAAGACCAGTAATGAAATCTTACACCAATAACTTGATATTTCTTAGAGTCCTTTGCAATATGATAGTGAAATAAGCTGTGATTGTGGCCAGGGACCAGGAGTAATACAAGCCCAGCTTCGTTTGAAAGCCCAGCTCCCTGCGGGCGGGTGTGCATGGAGGGCGGGACACGGGCACCCTGGGGCACAGGAAAGGGAGCAGTGGGGCTGGGCTGAGGCTTGAGAATGCTGTGGTAGCTCCAAGACCCCTTCCCATGACAAGGGCAGTGCCGTGGCAGCAGATTTTATAGCTGCTGGCCCAGGAATGCTGGGATGTGCCTGGATACCCACTGCTGGGTGCCTGCCAGTCCTGATTGCAAAACCTGCCAATATAGCAGTGTCCCATAATGAGCTGGGAGCACAGGAATGTGCACAGTCAAACTCCCTGCCAAGGAGTAACCCTCCCAAACCCGGCACTGCTCTGCCTCTGAAAAAGACAGGAACATGCAATTTCTGTCAACAACCTAGAGAGCAGCTTCATCGTGATCACCACCAGGAGGGTAGAGCCCAGTCTGCAAGCTCCAGAGGGCCTTTCCTAGCCCTAAAGAAATTTTGGAAATTCACCCAAACTGCAGCACTTCCTTTGGCTAATGCCTTCAGGGATTTAGTAGCAGTATGAGACGTAGGGTTGTGCTGCTGGTTTTCTCTGTGTTTCTCCTTACCAACAGCATGGTGTCATCCCAGCAAACATGTGCCCCAGCTTGCTGAATCAAATAAGCCTGAATACCTCACATGGCAGGACTTTGCAGCAAAACAATTGAGCTGACAGATTTTTGTGCATTGACATCACAGATGAGAAAAAGTCTTACTAATCCTCCAGAGTTCCTTCCAGTGGATGATTTCATTGATGTCTCTGGATCAGTCCCAGCTGCTGCATATGAACACAGATAGACCAAAATCCAGTAATAACACAGGAGATTTGGGCAACAGCTCAAATGGCATCTCAGAGTCCAGGAGCATATATGAGATGTTTTCATACAGAGCTCTGAGAACAGCAAAAGGTATTTGGGACTAATCAAAAGTAATGGTAGAGAACAGTTTAGTTAACCTCTAAATCACACGTTTTGTGGCTTTATCACATACAGAAATGCTGGCTTCAACCTCCCAGCCATCAATGAACCTTGTTCCAGGTCACGACAACTTTCAAAGACTCTGGGTTCAGCAATAAGATTGTTTTAATCAATGGTTGTGATCAGTCATTGAACACCGATGTCAGGAGCTGTGACAGCACCCTAGGGACAAAGTACCTTTCTCTGAGTCCATCTACTCCTAAATAGGTTGAGCAACATCTAACCCTGCTAATGGTGTCTCCCTCTCAAACCAGACCTGTGGGAGAGTCACATCAGTCTGAGTGGCATTTTGCCCACTTTTATATCCCTTTGTCGCCCTGATCTGATTGCAGCAATTTCTTACCTAATTCATTACCTCAGACTTTGGCTACAGTGCAATACAGATGCTCTGATACTGCACCTTAATGGCACCTCTATTGATCTGAACCTGCCTGAAGCCATTCTCATCACCCTTCCCATGGCTCGCACCCTGACCATGCTGATGGCTCTTCTCCCTGCTTTCATCAGAGCGCAAACAGAGTCCAAAACTCCTGTCAGTTGTGCTTCAAGTAAACATTACAGCACCCACACGTGGGACAAATAACACTGATTAATGGTTTATACAAGGTGGCTGGCTTTAAGCTCCAGCAGGAGCATTGCACTCCCCTAGTGGGGAGCCAGGGAGGAGGATACTGGTTAGAGCTGGTGGTTCAAAGCAGCCCATGCTTGTGATACTGCCTCCAGACATTTGCTGCAGGAGTTCTTTCTGTACATCCAAGCCAAGGCCAGGAACAGTCCTGCCAGGACATAATGATGCCGAGGATGTTTGAGAGTAACACAGAACAGTGCATATAAGGCCTGGAACTACTTACTATTTATACTTTGTGTTGCTTTGTGGGATTTAACCCACTTAATCACCAGGCTAATTCCAGCTGAAGTAGTGGGTGTCCTCACTGACATGGTCAAAGCAGGATGGGGATCCCAGGCAGGAGGAGCTTGCCTACCGTTTGAAAGTGGCACCTGCTCCCATCAGCAATGTCTCCGGGACTGTCCTGCTCAGCTGCAGAGGGGAACACTGTTACTGTTTGATACTAGATTTTATTACTATTTCTTACTCCTGGCAAGATGCAGTCACACTGCACACAGAAGTGGCTTTCACATGGAAATAGAAGGGTTTGGGAAACAGCAGGCATTTACTGCCCATTTACTGCAACATGAACTCCCCATCTGAGACCTCACTGTGACAAATTAAGCCCTCTGACTCCTACAATACGTGTCCCTCAGCTGGCTGGGGACAGAATGCCATAACATGCCTTGTCCCATAGAGAGCAGGCAAAAGTCTCCATCAGCTGGACAATCATTAACTCACCACGCTGGCCCTGGTGAGCCAGAGAGGTGCAAGGAGAGGCTGTCCGGCTCTGCAAATACACTAATGGCTCAAATGGAGATTAGCAGGAGTGTGTTACCAACCAATCTGTGCCAAGAGGTGACACGGTACCAGGCATGGTCTGACCAGCCTACACATCCCCTGCATTTGGCTTTGCCACTACCAAGGTCACCACCACAGTGCAACCAACATGACTTCTGAGGTTGTACTTGGCACAGAATTTGTGCTAGGAGCTGGTGCCACAGGGTGGGAGGGAAGGCTGGGCTGCACAGCCAGTCCCTACCACCACAAGCAGCACCTCAGCCCACATCAAGCATTAACTCAGCAGAACAAATGTTTAACCAGCCTCCAGGACCTCCCTGCAGCAGGAGGTGAAACACCATCTGCCTTCAAGTCCAGCCCCAGGCGACTTCAGCAGAGTAAAGTTTTGCCTGCAGACTGGGAGCCTGACATGACTGGCAGTGATGCTGCTGTCCCAGCCCCGTGCTGAGAGTGGAGATTTAATAAAGATCCAGGCAGAGCTGTCTGCTCTGTGATTAACAGCTGCACCCAGGCTCCTCAGTGGCACACAGCGTTATCTCACTGTCACTGCACTCACATCAGCAGGCAGCATTGCACATCCAGGGAGAGCCAGTGCTGGTGTTGGGAACTGGCTTGACACATCTGGGATTTTTTAATACACAGGAGACATGTCCACACAAGAAAGCTCCTGGAGCCACAGCAATCCGCGAAAAAGATGACAGCCAGCAGCCAACATCACTAACACAGTAACTCAGCAGCTAAAAGTCCCTCTAATGAGCAGCCCTGGTAACAAGAACCCAGCTGCGGGCTCCTCCAGAACCATTTGCCTGTTCCCAGAACTCATTAATAACCATACAGCCACCTACCAGTGACACTCCAGGTGCACATTCAGTACAGCATTATTTTCTCTTTACATGCACATTGAAGGAGAAAACTCCATCACAACTAGCATAGGTCCCAGGGGATGAGCCTTCTGTGCCACACATCAGAGAACTGTACCAGAGCTGTTCCACAGCTATCCCAGAGCCATGCCAGAACTGCCTGGGTCTTCTGCCAGCTGCTGACCCTGGGATACCCTGGGCTTGCTCCTCTGGGGTGATAGCTCCAAAGAAAACCCCACCTGCAAAGCCCTGCAGCATTCCCAGCAGCACAGGGCCATACCACGTACAGGAGATACAATGGGTGATGCTGGAATGAGCCCCCCATGGCACCTTCTCCTAGGACATGAAGTCACTTCCTAAGACACTCAGGGCAGCTGCTGAATGATGCAACTCCTTGTCTGCGGGAGTCACTCCAGCTAAATCTCACCCAGCAATCAACCACCCTCACAAAGTAACCTTCAGGGAGCTACAGGGGCAACACAAAGGCTTTTTGTTAATCTCAAAGACACAGGAGCACAGGAGGAGGTTGCTTACTAATTTAGATAGCAAAGAGAACTGTTCTGCAAGGAGCTCCCAGAAAAAGAGCTTTGCCATGAAAAGTCCCTTAGTTCAGGACAGCACCCCACAAACCCACTTCCTCCTCCTCTCTGCAGGAAAGGAGCCCAGATGTGCAGCTGGTCGGGCACCAGGGTGCATAAGAAATATATCCAGTGAATTTAGCTGGCTTTTTTCTGATTGTACTCAGTCAAAAGCAGGTGTTGATGGGTCACAGCCTTTTTCCAGTCCCACATCCACCAGCCATAACCACACTTTGGGAGCTCAAAACAGGTTTAGATTGATGCTCTTTTCCCCCTTTGATACAGATCCAGTGAACTCACAGACCTGAAACTTGTTCAAAGATGACCCAGGGGGAATAGCAGAGATGTGTATCCACTTCCTTTTCCATTCAAATTGAGCCCAATGGTATTTTTGGAGTGTGCAATGAGCAGCCAGGCCATGGGACAACTCATGATGTAAGGAAAGTCTGCTGGGTCACAAAATCTTGTGGGGCACACATGGGCTATGAAGTCACAGTTTGAGCAGAAAAACTACACAAGCTCCCCACTTAAAGGCCTCTCCTTTGCCACAGCCTTGGTTTGAGTGCAGAAGCTGTGTGGGGTGTTTCAAACCCCGCCTGTGAATAATCCACAGCTGGACAGGTCGGGCTGACTGCACTCACAAGCACATGGACAAACACCACACCCATTGGAATAAGGACCAGTCTGCCTCTCCTCTCCTGCATTTGGGGCCCCATGTCAATTAAACTGAACAGCTCCTGGTCAGGAGGTTAAAAATAATAATAATTTTTTTAGTCTCTGGTAGCAAAGGACAGGCAACTTCTCCTATGTTTTGTCTCCTGTGATAGAGCAATACTTGTGCAGTCTTTTCTCATTTCTCTCTTGTCTTTTCTTCCAGAAAGAATATTCCCTTCAGTCCAAGGGTCCTAGTGGAGGCAAGAAGTCAGGGAGTGGCAGTTCAGGTGAGTGCCAGCAGCCCATGCTGACCCTTGAAGAGCTTTGGAGGCAAACTGGGAGGGACTGGGGCTTCTGTTCACACCTGGTGCTGCTGAGCCCTTGGCTGGGAAACATGGCTGGGATGGAGGAAACTGTTGGGATGTGGAGAAGTGCAAACTGTGGAAAGGTGTGAAAGAGCACCCGTATGTCCGTGAGAACCTGGCCTCTTTCTCCGGTCCTTCACAGGGCCAGGAATGTCATGCCAGGACGTGGCCTGGACCATCCACCCTCGGGTGCCGCAGGGTGTGAAGGTGACTGGGCACCCCAGTGGTGCCCCCTAGCTTTCCGTATCCCATTCCTCTGTGTGAAAACGGTTTTGTTTCATCCCTGACCCTCCTGGGACTGGGCCACTAAGCACCTGCAGGCTGGCACTGGGCAGCCTGGGCAGAACTGGACCATAGAACCCACTGAAGAGCCAAAAGGAATTCCTGGAGCAGTTTAACCCCTTCTTCTCCCCTACCTTTGCACCCTTTGGTTTCCCAGGCTGTGGCAATTCAGGGACAGCCAACATAGCACATTCCAGCCACAGTGATGACGGGGACGAGAAGCACGGTTCAGGCAGGGGTTGCATCTCAGCAGCAGAAGACCTGGGGCAGCAATGCTGCGGCATCACACAAGCTCTGATGCCACCAGAACACCCATGGCCCCATGCAGGGGCTGCTTCCCCCTCTCACAGCCCTTACCCCTGGGGTGTAGCAGCTGCTCCCCCTGGGCCCTGCAATAGTAGGTGGATGACAGGGTGTTGCAACATGCCAGGGAATAATCACGATAGCTCGAGTGGTTGCCCTGGTGCCGGCTTGGCTGTTGCAGTGGTTGCTAAAGAGAGTGGGCGTGCGGCTTCCTCTGGGGCGATCTGATTTCTCCAGGAGCGTGGTTAAGGCACGTTGAGGAGAAATCATCCTCCGTGGAGCAGGGACACCACCTCTCCACCCGCAGTAGTGGCTGTGCCGAGCAGGCAGCTCGGGTGCCTGGGCACGCACAGAGCTGTTTGCTCTGGGAAGAAAAAGCGATTAGCTTGTTCATCTATCCTGGGAAAACATCATCAGGCAACAAAGAGCAAAGGGAAGAAGTTTTCAGGGCAGCAGAGGGACCAGCACTGAAGAGCGAGCAAGGCCATCAGCTGCTGCCAGCTGGGCTGCAGCGTTCGGTCAGGTCCTTGTGGGGTGGCAGGAGCAGCAGGGAGGGTGCAGCAGCCACCTTCACGTGACCTTCCGTCCCTGCTGCCACCGCAGAGACCTGGCAGGAGCCGGGCAGCTTCGCTGGACCGGCCAAAAGTCACACAGGCACGAGTGCAGCCAGGCGGCAGCAGCAGCCTCAGCCCCCACAGCCCCATGTCGTGGGGCACAGGGCAGCGCCTGCCCTCCGGGCTCCCCAGGGCCTCGCTGCGGAAATCAGGTAAGCCCAGGGCCCCCAGACTGCCCCCGGGGATCCCCCCTTCTCTGGTGCTCCCTTCTGCGGGGACGGGCTGCTTCATCCCGTGGGATTGCTCTGTACTGCATCCACAGGTGACTTGGGACTCGGTTTTATTTGAGATATCATGTTACTTTAATACTTCAGTAGCTGGTTGAGCAGCTGCCCTTCTGCTTCTGCCTTTCCATATCCCACAAGAAATTCCCTTAGAATACCTATCCTGAATTCAAACCTTCTTGGAGAGGCACTGGGCTGGATAGGGGGCTAATGCAATCCCTACAAATCAACATGGGAGGATATTTTCTGTGTTTAACAAAATACCTTTGAACCAACTTTAAGCATTCATTACTGATTTATGTGCATCTCTGTCACTAGCAGAGCAAATATTTGGTGAGCTATTAAAACTAAGTTTATGATTGTCAAGAAGGACTGCTAAGCATCTGCCACTGTCTAACAAACCTAAACCAGTGCTCCACATGCTGCTTGTAAAAGGCACAGGACAACTTGATGATTACTAACAGACTAAGATCCCAGCCTTGCTATCTTTGCTTATCACAGTCCAAGGTAATTAAATGAAATGATTAACCAGCACACCCAGTCCTGCCTCCCAGCAGAGAGGCACTTGCTGCTGCCTGACAGTACAAGCATTTCCAGCTGGTAACTTCTACACCCCTGACAGCTCAGCATGCCTCAAACCTGGTGGGATTTCTCTCTTCTAAATCCATGTGCATGAATGCAAAGATCAGCAGGTGACCATGGTGACATCCAGACTCCTTTACGTTTGGGGTGATGGCAGGTGGCAATGCATGAACAGCCCGGGCTGAGCCCAGAGCCTGCTCTGTGCTCCCTCAGGCAGGTGCAGTGCAGGTGCAAATGGGGGACCCAGCCCTGGGGGCTGCGGTGCTGGCACAGGGCTCAGCAAGGGTAAGCAGGACTGGGGATGAGCTGGGGAGACTGGCTATACCAGTGAGAGAACACTGGCTGTACTGGAGGGGAGCACTGGCTCCACGGGTCAGCAGCCTCATCCCCAGCATGTGCTCAGCAGAGACAGAGGTAGGAACAGTGGTGACACATGGCAGCAGTGCTGGGAGCTGCAGAGATGTGTCCCCCAGCCCTGTTTTACATTTCCATTCGTTTTATCTGCCCTTCTGACCTTGTGACCCCATGGGTTTTATTTCTGACCATCAGGGCTGAATGCAGGCAAGGGCACCTGGGGTGTGAGCGCCCGCTGTGCTGAGGCAGCCACTTGATAGCTGGGAACTGCTTCCCATAGCAGCTACATCGAGTTACACTCACCCTATTGCATTATAAATACCAGAATTAGCCTTGCTTAATTATTTAAAACTATAGATTAAAAGCAGACAAAGGCTCTTTGACTCCTTCCCAGAGCACACATATCATTTATCAGAGGTACGGTCGCCTGGTGACAAGCACAGGGGAGCGTGCCAGGTCCGTGAGTATGAGGTGCTCCCGAGCTGCTGGCACAGCTGGAACCAGAGGAGAGGAGAATCATGGTGAGGATGGGAGCTGGTGCCATCTCACCCAGGGAGGGTAATGTTTTGCATCTGCTAATCTTTGGGTTCACATTATTATTACTATTATTATTATTATAATCATTATTATTGTCAACATCATCATCCATCACCAGGTCAGCAAACCACAGCAGTCCTTAGGCTAATGTGAGTTACAGGTTGTTGTAACAGCAGCACACAGATTACTGGAGTGATAAGGCACATTTTGTGGGCTCAGCTGTGGGGACTCACCCACCAAAGGGCATCGAGGCCCCTGTGAGCCTCCCCATCAAGCAGCACCCACACCCAGGTGCCTCCCTCTGCCCTGAACCCACCAGCCACGCAGAAAGGGGCTTCCTAAAGCAAGTGCCTGACTTTGAGGTCAAACCTCCTGTTCCTCCTGGCAGATGATCCTCTGTAATGCAGGTGCCCACCTGAAAGCTGCTGTCATCAGACAGAGTTTTGGGGCTTTCAGAGACTGACATGGAATTCTTTCCCATTTTGCCAACCTCAGCTATTCTGTACTTCTAAAATACAGTTAATTAACACTAGAAAAATCATGCAAATTAGCAAGTGCCATCAATTGAAGAATCCAAAACCAATGACAAACTTTCAGCTCCATTCTTTGTAGGACTTAACATACAGGATGACTTTTTCTGCCATTACTCTCTCACAAGAAGAGCTGTAGAGCCAAACTCCAGCTGTATTTCAGACACTGGAAATGCGCTGACAGAAAGTTCATACTCTAAAATGAGAAAAAGAAAGTTACGTTCTGGTTAACAGAGAGAAGCATGCAAGTGCTTAAAAGTAACAGAAGCCAGTTTAATGATCCCAAAAACCTCCACCTGCACATAAAAACTCTTGCAGGGATTGACAAGCCCTGCTTCTCTCAGCCTTCCCAAGAGCGGTGAGAGACAGTACTCTCACCCTGAGGAAAGGAGGGTTCCCCAGCATCTGGATGTTATTGGGGTCTGAAGCCCAGAAAAGGGATGGTTTCCCCCTATAATTGCAGTTAAGTGTCAGAAACCCACATTTCCCCCCAGGCTCAGGTTACTTGTGTAAATAGCTTTAAACTCCCTCTGCTGGCCCTCACTGATGCATTGGTTTTGCAGCTGCCTGACTTGCAGGACATGTATGACCAGCTGCTGTCAGCAGCCCTTCATTAAGCTCTTGGTTCTTCAAAATAGACACATTCATTATTAAATCCCAGGCATCCCGAAAAACAGAGTTTCTTCCCTGTAACCACAGTTTTAAGTGATCATTTCTGCTCAGGAAGTGGCCTCTTGGATCAATGGTTTACAAAGCCAGATCCAGGGCTCTGACCCTAGACATCCTGAGGTTTTTGCCCAGTCTTATCCCTTCTACCAAGCAACAAGGTTACAGAAAGCAATGTCCTCTGAGTACAGATTCCGTTCCCAAAATAATGTCTTCTGACTCTTTTTACGTGGGTGGCATTTCACAAAGGCCCATTATCTGCCCAGAAATGGATGCCTATACAATATTTTCAACAAAAGCACTTTGGTCATCATCTGGCCCTATTGACAAAACTCTTCTGATATGCTCTAGTTCAGTTCTCAAATGACACAGACAGCAGAAATAAAACACTGTGAACTACATTTGCTTTCTAGATTTCAGCTGAAGTTGAACACTGACCTGTGTTGCATAAGGCAGCATTGACAGCTTTGCATTTTAAGGATGCAGGTGGCATGGGAAAGGGCCAAGGGATGTGCAGGGGAAAAACAAGATGTCACAGGGGGCAGGATGTCAAGTAGACCTTGACAAAACACAAGTCAGGCATTTCACATAAAAACCTGCAAAAAGCAGCTGCTGTCCTGCTGCACCCTCCATTGTCCTGTACAGGTGCAGGTTGACAGCTGCTGGACAGGACCTCCACTCTACAGCTTTCTAAATCTAACAGCTATGGATTAAGTCCATCTCCAACCTGTTTAGTTTTTCCTTGTAAAGAACAGTTGTAGCCATGTAGGCAGCCATAAGCAGAGCCGCATCCCTCAGGTTACCTGCCCTTTCCAGGACTGTTAATCCCTTTAACATTCCTGGGGATTATTTCCATCCCGACAGGACAGTAGCACAGGCTGCCAGCAGCAGTGCACAGTCCTGACACAGAGGGGCTCACGCGGCAATCGACCTCCAGGAGACAAGTTGCTCAATCCTAAATAAATGCTGTGTGAAGGGCATCTCCTCCTTGTGAGGGAAAACCAAAAAGCAGCAGCAGCCAAAGGAAGAATAGCCCAGCTCCAGCCATGACCAAACCCTCATGTCCAAAGCCTGTCCTTGGGCACGAGCCAGTCCTCTCCCTCCTCCTCTTCCTCCTCCTCTCCAGGACCGGGCTAAGACCTTTCTCCTTGTTCTGGGGGCTGCACAAAAGCCACTCAGCACCCCAAGCAGCACACCCTGTTAGAGCATATTTAATATATATTTGCAGCATTCATGCTTTCAAAAGCATTTAGTGCTGCACCAAAGCTGCCTGATATCCTGTTTCCCAAAAATATTGCAGCTGAGCATAATCAGAAGTGGAAACAATTTGTCCCAGGATTGCAGAGTGATGATTTTATTGCAACTCTCCCATGAACTGGGGGATTTACAAGTATTTCCAGGTGGTCTGAGCAGGAATTTGGGCTTTGCTTTAGGTCAGAACAGAATGAGATATTAAAATGTCACTTTTCTCCCCAGTCAGCCCCACACCCTGAGGGCCACCTCAAAGATGCTGAAAATTCCCTGTGTGGTCTCCTAGAAAACTAATGGAGCCTGGAGGCTCATCTCACAGTATGGTTGAGAGAGGAGATAACTCCATGTGTGATGTCCAAGTACCTGCCAGGGCCCTGGCATCCTCATCCTGGCAGTCCTGCTTTTTACTAACAGAAAAGCAGCTGGAAAGCCGCATTCCTTAGGAAGCCTCGAGCTTCTAGAAATGAGGAAAGGGAAAATACCTAAAAGCAAGCAAAAGCCTGAGTGTGTTGATGCAGAGTTACTTTTTATAAGCAAGATTCCAAAACAGACCTATTTAAAAGGTCACACTGTCTTCCTCAGTACAGCAGAGGGTATTAACATCCACACGTATTTTTTTGTTTCTATCTTGCAAAGAACAAAGTAAAAATGTCCAACACCTTTTGCTGATTTATGATGGTGGCCAGGGAGGTGCTGGAGCAGAGCCTTGTTCATTGATCTGCATCTGAATCATACAAAAACAGACATCCTGCTGTAAATCCACTGCAGAGACCTGGCTTGATTTACACCTCCAGCACCATAAATAATGACAAAAAGCAGCCTGATAGCACTCTGTCTCTGTTACATGGACATGCATTACCTCAGGTCTCAGAGATGGCAGATCTACTCCCTGACAAACATTTTGCACTGGCTCCTATTTGCAAGCCTGCAGGAGAAAGTGTGCCCCATCCTTACCCCCAGCATAACCCCAAACTGTGCTCCAGTATTTCTATATTCTCATTTTTCTTTTTCTGCTCAGCGCAAATAAAGACATTCCTTGAATTGTTCCAGGCTGAGGACTTCTGAAGGTTTAAAGTACTGTTCTTGTAGAGAGGTTCAAGACTCCTTCCAGTCCCAGTCAGGGCTTTGACTTTGTCCCCAGGGCAGCAGTCCAGACACCCACAGGAAGCCAAAACCTAAAGGTGGGCTTCTGCACACCCCTACGCACATCTAGTGCCATGAAAACCAAGCACAGAGGTACCTGCTGTGTCCTGGGCCCCGCAGTTTATTGAGGCAAATTGCACTCCTCATGAGGACTTTCACATGCTGGTTTAACAGAACCAGCCCAGAAAAGCTTCCAGTCCATTTCAGTTTCTCCTACTCCTTCCTTCCCATTTTTTTCTTAATTTGTACTAGTTTAAGGGAAAAGTTCCCCATCTGCCTTCAGTGAATAGGCTGATAAATTGCTGTTTCTTTGCAAGCCTCAGTCAAGCAACATTAGATCGCTGCAGTCTGGAAATAACCACATTAGCCCATTCAAAACCTCCAGGCTCACCACGGTGCTCCCTCAAAATGCTGCATAAAACATAAGGAGACAGATGATTCCCTGATCATCCTCTGTGTCTGGGGAAACACGACAAGCACAGATTGAAGGACTGGATGACACCATTCCATGGGTGTGCATTGCTGGGTGTTAGACCTATGTGGATGTGGGGAAAGCCTGCCCAACCAAATCTCCCAGGATGTGGGTCTTGGGGTAGGAAAGAAGGGACTCCCACTCCTGAGCTGCAAAAGGAAAACCATACATCATGGAGGCAGGGGAAAACAGTATTTAATAAATAACCGCGTTGCACCAGTCCCCCAAGAGCAGCTTAGCAACAGCACCTAAGAGCTAATTGGTCCACAGAAAAATAACAGAGTCACTTGAGTTTCAGCCATTTACACACTCAGGTTGGTCCTTCAGGCTTGGTTGGCTGCATAATCCCTCCACGCTCTCTACTCACTGCATTGTCCCATAGCAGAGCACATCAAGTGGATTTAAGATATACAAATCCAAAATGGACATGTCCCAGCCCTTCTCCTGACATGCATGAGGATTTGGTGCCAACACACAAGCAAGCGCGGGCATTTGTGTCACTGGAGACAGCTCTGGACTAAACAGGAACAGCAGGAAAGGGCAGTGGGATGACACGGTGACATTGAGCCTAGTCTATTTACACAGCTTCCAAAAACAGTGTTCCCATTAAAAACACCTGGCATTTCATTGAAGTTACTCCATGGAGAGACCTTTTTGTTTGAAAAATGAAGACATAGCTTTGCCATTTGAAATAGGAGTTCAACCATTGCATTCATGCCAAAACAAACCTTTGCTTTTGTACCTTCCTTCCTGGTCTTTTCTCTGCCTCTTCTGTGAAGAAAGCATATAAAAAAAAAAAAAAAGAAGAAGTACAAGAAAAAAACAAAGCAATTTTATCCCAGTGAAAATCTGATATGCTTTCTGATTGTTCAAATCCTGGCTTTCATCTAACAAAAATTAGCCATGAAATTGCACTGCCTTAACCCTTGGCTGTTCTTCAGTCCCTGCATCTCTCTAGAAAGCAAGGCTGAGGACCCAGTTTCAGCCTGGGGAGTCCAGCCCCGGAAGGGTTTGAGTCAGCCTGGCACTTGCCACCAAACACCAAACCACACCACCTTCCCTTCTGCCAGCAGTGTTGTGTGATCCTAGAGGAAAATAATGTGATACAAAAAATCACTGATTCCAGCTTCCAAGCACCCTTTAAATACGTACTGAACTATTCACCCCAATTACACTCCTGTAATGGGCTCTGATTTGTTTTCTTTTATTCCCAAAGCAGTAGGGCACTGGCCACATTAACATTCAATGAGAAGTTGTTTGATATTGAATCTTTTCTTCAGCAGTATTATTCCTTACACAATTTTGTTTGATTGCAATCCACTTCACATTTTTAAGTGCTTACTGACTGTGAAAGATTGACCTAGCCTGCTTTCTCTTGGCTTTTTTTTATTGATTTCTCTTTCAAAAAGGTTTTATTCCTTTTATACATGAGATTGAAATAAGAGAAACAGGCAGCATTACTGAACAACTGTTTTTCTTCAGGTCCATCAACCCATATAGTTTCACATTAGGCCTCAAAAATACTGCAATAATGAGACACTTAAAGACATGAAGCTGCCTACACCCTTTTCCTGGGACTTTTTTGGTTCTTACTGGTAAACTTCCATATTGTTCAAGTGAATAGTCAGGAATAAATTGCTCTTTCTGAGCCCCTGATTAGACCATACACTGAATAATTGGAGGCAGACCTACTGTGCTCCTCATTTAAAGACACAGCCCACCACATGCAGTTTGTCTTATAACTTGTGCTTTGCACTCACTTTGTATAGGAGTTTTTTGTAAAGAGAAAATGTAAAGGAATTGAAAATCACCAGCAGTGAGCATGCCCTGTGGTTTGCCTGAAATCCAAGCTGCCATCCCTTCCAAAACAGTGGGCTCTTGTTCTTACATCCAGAACATACAAATTATTGCAGCATGATCACAGACTGCATTGGAAAAGGATGCTTTTCTTGGCACTGGACTCAACCCTGATGAATAGGTCAGCAGGATATCAGCAAAATCTTCCCTTGGCAAGAGGTTTCAGATACAGCAGGACTTCCTTAGGCCAGTGTTTCAGAAGACCCCTAAATCCCACAGGATGCCCCTGTGCTATTGGACCAACAGCTTCATCCAGAATGCTCAAAGCAGCAGCTCAATACAATCTACATCCATGGCTGCTTCCAGTTTTAGTTAGACCTATCTTTCATTAATTAATTCTTGGCACTAAACTCTGCATCCACTGAAGTGAGTGGCTGGCAAGTAATTTAAGTGATCTAATTAATATGTGCCTCATCAACAATGCACAGGGAGTATTTTTTAAAACCCCTAAAAAACCCACACCAGCACATGAAGGCACGTGCACTCGGACACTGACACAGGTATTGAGCAGCCAGGAGAAGCACCAGCTCCTATCTTCAGTCTTGCCCGGGGTTCTCACACCAAGCAGGGTGAGACTTCTCATGCTAGCACCTCATTTTTTCTTCCAGCATCGATGTACACAGAAATACAGCGGGAGCGACCAGATGGTGGGAATATCCTGACTCACCCAGACTACATAGATGGAAACCCAGACCTCATCAAACCTAAAAAGCTCCTAAATCCTGTAAAGGCCTCCAAAAGCCACCAAGAGCTGCATAGAGAGCTGCTGATGAACCACAAAAGGTAAGGGGAGGTTGTAGCCTGCCACTGGAGCAGTCCAAGAGGTGCTGAGCCATCAGAGCTCAGGAGTTGAGGCACAGGTGCCAGTGACAGGCTGCAAGCTGGAACAGCACAATAAATCCCCTCACTTGCACACAAATACAGTCCCTGTCCTCTTTTGCTGTATCCTTTCCTCTTTTCTCTCATGTGACCATTTCTTTTTAAAAATAAAGCGGAACAAAAAGCCCCTGCTCTGCCATCCTGAAGGATTGGCTGGCACTTTTTAGTCATAAGCACTGGAAGAGGCAAGGCATCTTGACAGCCCCTTTTTGGTGCCCTGTGGAGGTTTTCTGATTTTTCTGTCTCCATCACTGATCTGCCAAGGTCCCAGCAATGTACAGCATTCCTGTGCATGTGAAGGTCAAGCCAGAGGCAGGAAGAGGGGCAGGATGGATGCAGCCATTGAAAGCTGAGGTAGCAGTGGGGTGAGATCATCTCTACAAGGCTACTCATCAACTCCCTAAATTTCAAATGGGTAAAGACTAGGCTAGAATGCATATTCCTGACTTCCTACCCCATCACCCTAATTTAACTCTTTGGGGTACAGATACAACATCAGGAAAACCATACCAATGATCAAGAATTTACATCATTCCATTGCAGCAACTGTCTGAACATCAGGGCAATAAAGTCATATTCTGCTCAGAGGCTTTTAAGCACAGCAAGAAATCTGACGGCTTTATATTGACATTTTCTGAACACCCTGAAATACCCTGACACAATAGCTCTTTGGCTGACTAATTAAAAGGAGCACAGCCTCTGTTCCAAAGGACTGCAGTCATCACAAGAACCAGACACATATATTAATTCAGTGAACAATCAAGCCTGCCAGCAGGGTGCACTAATCAATACTGGCACTGGCTTGGGTTTGATTTGATTTTCCCAGAATCAGAAGAATTACAGGGACCTTTCTCTGTCATCAAGGCAGATGTCACTCTACCAGCCAGATATTTTTAAAAAAGTCTCTGGCTTGAGAGTGACCATCTCCTCCCTAGTGATACTGCTCAGTTTAAAGGGTCACCCACCAGCACTATCTTTGATCTCACAGAGCATTATTCCAGTCTAAACATGATGGAACAAAGGAACAGGAAACCCCTGCAGTGGAAGTAGCAGAGAGGAATGGCAGTGAAGGAGGTGCAGACCTTGTGGCACCAAAGCTGCACTTCACCCTGGCAAACACAAAGTACATCATCTCTTTGTGTTCCAGTTCTGCGCCTGCCACCGTGTCACATCCACGTGTGCCACCAGGTATTGGCAGGAGGCAGCTCCACCACAGATATCCTGCACCACCTACTCATGTGGCCCCTCTCAAACATCAGTTTAAACCTGTTTTGGCTCTGACTGCCCAAGTATTTTTCAGCAAATATGTGAAACAAACCCTACTGCAAAAAGTAATCCACTGTTGCTGGTTTCTTGTCACTCTCAAATCCAACAGTTTTGCTTCCTGCTAAATATTACCATAGAGAAAGAGGGGAGAAAGGGAGAGAGAAGGAATTACGACTTGCTCCTATTGCTGCTTTGGTGGTTTTTTCCCCCTCAAGTAGCAGGGAGAAGCAACTGAAATCAGCAGCTTGTGTAACAAAATCCTTACCTTACTCAACACCTCTGGGCACAAACAACACAGCTGATTAAATCAAAGAATAGTAACAAATCTACAGGCAACATTTGCAAGCTGTGTTTCCAGCAAGCCAAGGCAGGTTTTCCTTCTCTCAAGCCTTGTGAAAAGCAATTTTGCAGCATCCAAGTTGTTCCTGCTTCAAAAACCATCAGGAAAGCTCTGGGGCCAAGGCTATGGCTGCCTTCACTGATGTTGCTGTGAACTTTGTCCTGTCGTTAAGAAAAAAAAAAAAAATTACAATAGGAAGCATCATTAAAACTGATACTGGAAGGATGCAAGCACTGGGCCCCAGCCATGCTGTGACAGTGCAGAGGTTTGCTGCATCTGGATAGGGTGGTTCCTCTCCCCTGCCTGCCAGTTCAGCTTCCCTGTCAAGAAATCCATAGCCCACAGGTTGTGATGCCTCTGCTTTCAAACAACCTTGGCCAAAACCAACCAGTCTTTGGTCAACAGAGACCTGCTGGTGCTGAGGAGGAGTTTTACATCAGCAGCACTCCCCAACCCACAGCACCCTGGGCAAGCCCTTAGCACAAGCATGGAGAGGTCCCCTCCTCTCTCAACACGGACCTGCGCCCACAGGAACACCAAACACCACCCACATAACTACTTCAGGTATGGCAATATCCAAAGTGTGAGGTTTCTGAAATTTGTTCAGGGAACAGCTTCCATCTCTTCACCACACATTTATGCCTTGCCTGCATGGCCCTGCTGTGTCTCCTTTCCTGTGATCCCACCCCTCACAGAACAGGGGCTCACCTGAGATGCATCAGGTGGCCAAAGGGGAGTCAGGCACCTGCGCCATCAGCAAACCCTCCGGCTTCCAGGAGAAAAGGACAGTTCATTTTGGCCTCTTAATCCAAACTACTCATGTCAGCAGCGTGATCGCCGGCCCTCAGCTCCAAAGCAAAGCTTCAGATGAAGCAAAGCTTCAAAGCTTCAGACAGGGTGCGCAGGGACGGAAGGAGCTGCCAGGACAATTACTGCAGCCCAATGACTACCCCTGCTGGTGGAAAAAAAATCGTCATTATTGCACATGTTCTCAACGCCGCTGAATCTACACCTGAGACCGTTAAAACCAGTACAGCACTGGTTAAACAGAGCCTAGGGAAGTCCTGTTTCCACACCCGACACAGAAAGCTGTGGTACCCCGGTGCAATGGGATCAGTAGAACTTCAAGCACCAAATGTGCCATACACGAACAGCAACATGTGCCCACCCCAAGCAGGCAGCCCAAGGCACCATGAAACCCTCAAACCCTGTGGATGGATTTGTGGGTCAGGGCTGGTTCATGGATCTCCCATGGAGCTCATGGAACACAGGTCTCCCATGTTTCCATTTAGGACCAAGACAAGCTTTGGGGTTGCCAGGCTGGCAGGGGTTACACCCCCAGTGTAGATGCTCTGGCCCTCATTTTTCTGCTTTTTATTCACAGAGGTTTGGGTGTGGAAAGCAAGCCAGAGCTGCAGCGAGTACTCGAGCACCGACGGCGAGACCTGCTCATCAAACAGAAGAAGGAAGAGGAAGAGGCAAAGAAATTGCAGTCTCCTTTTGAAAAAGAGCTATTAAAGAGGCACCAGAGGCTGGATCAGGTAGAACTGAGCTTTCAGCCATCCCTGGGTTATCCTAACCACCCGACACATGGCACAGGGGAGATAGGTGGGCTGAGGCTCAACCCAAGGTATAGCACTTCTACCTCTCCATAAAACAGTCTCCAAAGTACATCCTCCACTGCTGCCCCACACAGCTGCAGCATTCTCATCCTCACAGTGGGATCCACCACGTTTATACCACCTCACCCAGGACCCCCATTACACACCACTCACCCTGGGTCTCCTCTGGGTCCCACACAGTGTCCTTGGGGTTTTTTTCTGGTTCAAAACACCCTAAACTGCATGGGGGCTGTTGCAGCACCCACCACAGGAGGGCTCAGGACCCTGCAGTGCAGGCTGAGAGGCTGCAAAAATGCTGAAAGAAGCATTGCTGCAATCTTACCCAAACTGCATTGGGGAACATTTCCTGGTGTGAACCCTGGCTATAATTCTGCCTGGGGAAAGTAATATTCACTGTGCACTTGACAGCAGCACAGCCATGCCCCGAGTGCTCTGTGCCTGCCCTCTTAGCCAAACCAGTGCAAGCAGTGAGCAGACTCATTACCACCGAGAATAAAGTCATTGCCTCTCCTACTTGTCAGTATTTGCACTGCAAACGGATGAAACCAGTTTCATTAACAACACAACAACAATGTCCGGCAAGCTGAGATCGCTTGCAAATCAAAGCCTGGCACTCTCAGGGAACAAGGAATATGAAACAAGGTGGTTTAAGGAAGATCCAAAAGGACTTCACATATAAAGTAAGGCAGCACAATGACTTAACCTCACCCTAGACAATACCTAATGCTGAGAGCTTTCCCAGGCTCACAGGCCTCCTTTGCTGGGAAAGATTCAAACCTTTTCCTCCCTCTCCCATGCCAGGTCTGAAGTGAAGCCCTACCCTGCTTTTCTGATGGAGGTGTTCTTTCCCTGGTGGAAAGAAAGAAATTAATGTTTCAGCAGGACTGAAGGAGACTAAGGGTGAACATAGGTCTGGTGTGATGGCTTGTAAAAAGAGAGCCACAACACATGCATGTCGCCCTGATTTTTTCAGCCTTCTCTTCTGTTTCACAGTTTCATGTTTTGGGCTCTTTCTCACGCTCTGGTCTATAAACACTGGCAAATGTTTATCATAACTTCAAGGTAGTTTACATTCCTGTTCTTAGAGATATGGACAGCTGATGGACAGTTGTCTTGACCAATGGGATGGGGAGAGGTGTCAACCTTCTCCCCCAATCCCTGGCCTTTTGTAAATATGATATATATTGGAGTCAGACTTTCAAATAAAGTAGAGTTTTAGTTCATGCCTTCTGATCAAAGTGTGAGTGTGTGTTTGTGTGTGTGTGATGTACTGCATCACATGCAGTACACACTTATTCAGTTTTGGGCAATGATTACTGGACCCAGCAATAATGAAGCCTTCTGTTTTAATGTAACTGATGCCCTTTTGTCCTTTCATGTGCACAATGAATTCTTTCTTACAGCTGGAGAAAGAGCAGGAGAAGCAGGAAGACCAAGCACCAGAATTCATTAAAGTCAAGGAAAACCTGAGAAGAACATCAACGGTGACAGGGGATGAGAAAACAGCATAGCTTCTGCCAAAACCCAACAGGATCCTACCAAGGCCAGCGCCAACACCCCCACTGAAACCTCTGTACAGGCTGGACATTCTCAGCCATGCCATCGGGGCTACTTGTGGTTATTAACACTTGCTCCAGTAGAAGGCACAGAAAAGGTTTTCCCAGACCAGGAGGGAATCACTGTGGAAAAAGTGCACTATTCACCAAAGTACTCACACAAGTGGATGCAGAGAGAATGGTGTTATTTTCCCCCCAGACTGTGGGTGCACACTAACCACCAGATAACTCTTGGTTAACTCTAGAGACACAGTGAATATTTAAAACAGGGAAGTCTGTGCAGGAACAGCTTGGGGGACCCCTGCTTCTTGGAGGCAGGTTTGCCAGGCACAAGGAGACAAGAGGGAAGCTGCAGCTCTGGAGAGCTTCCTAGAAACCTGGTAACTAAAAGGGACAACATGTGTAATACTGAAAACAGCCCAGGTGACCATCATGGCCTTCCCAAGGGTCACTGGCTTTGCACCAGTGTGCCAGTCAAGCATGGCTGAGGCTGTCTCAGCAGCACACCTGTACTATCAGAAAAACCGACCTCTGTGTGCCCTTACCAGTGCAGCACTGACAGGTGGAGCTGTACTTCACAAGCACCTTTAAACAGCATTCAGCCCTGTTAGAAAGTGGCTTTTTAGGCAAATCCATGCTCAGGCAGAAAACACATTGGGCTGTTCCATCAACATCCCAGGTGGAAGGCAAATGCCCTGTGCAGAAAGCAAAGGTTGGGTGTTCATGGAAGCACAGGTGTTCATGGAAGTGTGCAGTGACCAGGCAGCAGATCCCTGTGGACGCAGCAGACAGACAAATTGCTTCTTGCCCCTGCACTACTGAGCTTCCTTCCCTCACCCAGCAGCTGGACATGTGCTACCATAGGGACTCACCAGAAATGCCCTGTGATGGAGAGGAGGTGATGTGGTCATGTCCCACTAGTTCCAGGCTGCCCTGTTAACCACCCTGCTGGTACCTGTAGGCACTAGGGGTTACAGGGCATGTAGGTCCTGATGCAAAACTACTTGTCAGTGCTTCTCATCCCTTTGTCCAGAGGTCAGAGCTGCCTCATTGCAGCTGCCACTTTACAAAGCTAAAACTCTTCTTGCTGCTGGTATAGGCAAGCTGAGGTGGATGGTGCATTTGCACCATGTATGGACAGAGCCTGTCACATTTAAGAGACACCTGTGCCCTGGGACATCCACATCTAGAGCTAGAAGTGTGTTTTCAGGAATATCTCAGCTTCTTGCTTCTCACATCAACAGTGATACAAAGCCTGAACAGCATAACTCACTGACTGCCTTTGGACACTGGCTCTTGAACGGCCGCAGCGGATCTTGCCAGCTGGGCAGGTAATACCTGGTTAATCAACATTTATTATCCACATCTACAGTGGATCTATATGTAACTTAAGGGAAACTGGGCATTTATACATATTTATTAAAAAGTTACTAATCCATTCTCTAGTCTCCTGGTCCAGTGGGATGTTTCATTTCAGAGGGCTGTTGCTTGACCTGGCATCTTGAGTAAAACATCTGAGCCACATCATGTGTCAAGAGCAGTGATACAGGTATGGAGCTTCTGGACAGACTTAATTCAGCTTCAGTCCTTGAGCACCCCATCTCATGGCACTGTTTTTGCTGTAGTTTTAAAGGCCCTTGCTTATATGCTTATTCTAAACATGATTTTATTTCAGAAATTCAGTGCATATTGTCACTATGGGTCAAACAAGATTTGAAAGGATCTATTAATGGCCTTTCCAACTTTTTATACAGATTATGATTAAAAGCATAAGGAAGAAGCACCATCCAGTATTTTTTCACGGGGAAAAAAGCCAAATTTCTCCAAGGATAAAAAAGTGTTACTAAGGATGCTTGTATTATAGCTGTAAAGAATGCTGCATGATACTCCATAGGTAACATCAGTGTAAGTAGCAAGCTAGAATTACTATGCTGAGGTTTTGTGAGGAGTTATGCCACAGATTAAGTAACCTTGATCAAAGAGCTCAATAAAATTCAGCAAATTAATTTGTAATTTTGCCACAAATGGAAATGCACTCCAGGAGAGGCAATCTGTCACTCCATATGCACCAGTGAAATCCATGCTATCAGCTCACCCGGGCTGGGACAGGGGCATTTATGCAAGTCCTTGGGTGGGAGCCATGCAGTAAGGTCAGCAGTGAAGAGGCAGAAAGAATTTTGCTGCTCTTCTTAAGTATTCAAATATTACCTGGAGGGGAAAAGTAAATCAAGGTGTCTCCCTTTGATGCACAGTCCACCAAGCACAGAGAGAGGCTGCACACAACACGGTCTGTTGTGGCTAAGGGGTGTCTGGGTCATTTCCAGCAGGTGTCCCAAAGGGCGAGGGAGGGCCAGGTCACACTGTCCTGGCTCAGGCTGGGCTAGTAGAGTCACAAGAAATCCTTCCAGCAGTGGAGAGATAGCAGAAAGCCCTGACCCAGCTGCCCACCAAGACTCTACAGCAGGGGCAGCCAGCACAGGCAGCATCCTGGGGCACACAGCAGGGCAGGCAGAGCTTTAACCCTGAGCAGAGCTCCAGGCTCTAGCCCTTAGAGATGGCACATGGGAAAGGATCCTTTTACTGTTGAAGTACTGGCTTTTTCCAGCACAGCTCTGGTCACCCCTCTGAACTGATAACCCCCAGCTGGGCTCAGACACAGAGCCCACACAGCTTTCACCGATGCTCTTGTGCTTCATGGAACAGCAGTAAGGAGGTGGCACCCTAAAAAAGTCAGTGTAGGTATCACCAGGAAGATTTTGGGGTATCTTTGTTATCTCTATTTATTTTGCATTAATTTTTTTCCCTGTGCCCCTAAAGCACATTCCTGAATAAAACTGGTGTATCCAGAAGTTACAGATTATCAGAGTATTAATGGAGGACAATTTTTTGCACTGTGTATGTTGCTTATGTGGTATATAGTCTGTATTCTGTGTTGATGCTTATACATTTATATATAAAACTATTTGTCATGCACCTCTACTGAATTAACTCACTGTTTAATATGGACACTTCCCAAGAAATAAACTAAATGATGATTGTATATTTTGCTCTTTTCCACAAGGAACTGAAAAAGCTCCAAGGATACAAACAGACAACAGCCAAATAAACCAAATAAACATAAAAAACAGTGAAGTCTGACAGCAATTCTTTTGTTAATGTTGTGTTAACTCACTCACCAATGAGCTCTTTGCATCATCGGCACCCAACACTGCATCCAGTGCTTATCCCCAGACATCATCCCAGTTTGATGAAAGTATAAGGGCACACAGATTGTGAATCAGGCTTTGTGTACTGAAATTCCAATCTGATTTCTAACTGACTGTGGATGCCCACCTGCCTGGCAGGGTAAAATCCACACAAAGCCAAGGAAACACATCCTTGGATTTAATTTAAAAACACATTTTTGAATTTACAAGTAATCCTCACACTACTGAGCCTATTAATTATTTTTAAACATTTTTAAAGTTACCTTAATAGCAACCAAAGACCGAACATTTAGCAGATAAGAAAAAGAGATGATGCTCGCACATGCAGGTCACACACATCACGGTTCCTGAGTGCCATGACTAAAACTGAATGCAGCAAAGCAAATGAAATGGACTTCTCTGTCTCATTAGCAACATCCTTATCAGCACAGATGCCAACATCCCACTCAGAACATCCCACCAGCCAGAGGTGGTGCCTGGATGCATTTCTCTGACACCAGGTATCTGCTGGGGTTGCCACACTGGGAGGTGTTCTCAACCCTCTGCACCCTGTGGCACTGGTATGGCCAGTCAGCTTCTCACTGGGGGTGAGATCTCATTCACTAAACCTGTCCTGCAAGTCAGGTTTACAAAACATCTTCCCACCTCTTTGATGCTTATAATAACAGCTCCCTTGCTACCCTACCATGGCAGGTTGTGCACTTCATTTCCTGGCATAAACCTTTCAAAGGGAAAAATCTTCTCTAGGCCTTTGTTTAGATATGAGACCAGAACTCTCACACAGGACTTTGTAAAATGCTTTATCAACCTTTCCCAGCCCCAAGAAGTGAGGTTTCAATGGGCTATGCCCCAAAATTCCTGACAGTGATCACACACCTCCTTCCATGCATGGATGGAAATGGTAGTTGTTCATGGTGACAGTTCCTCTTCTGTGGAACAGAGTAAGAACCAATCACTTCTGCTCTTTAAAGATAAAAACCTTTTAGCTATGCTCAAACAGCTCCATTGCCTGGAATTTCTCACACTGCCACAGTTTTCAATACCAGCTTTGCTCTTTATCAAGGTCACGCTGAGATCTCTTCTCCTGTGCACTCACTCCTGAAGTGCTTCTAGATAATTTGCTGCAGTGAAATTTCCTGTCAAGGAACACTTACATTTTACTATGTGATTTACTCCTCATGACTGCCTCAGAAATAGCAAGTTCTGATTTTCTTTCTCAAGCCAGTGGTACCCTCAGACCGGCCCTGGCTGAACATCCCTTCCTGAGAATTTGCCTTTGCCTATCCTAGGTATTTTTCCATATTTAGATTATTTCCCAAAATGATCTAAAACTACCACAGACTGAACAGTTTTGTTGATGAAAGCATTATATGAAATCTTGAATTGGCCATGATACTGGTGAGATCCAGCCTAAGGAAAATGGGAAAAAATGCAAAATTATCAGCAACATAATAATGAGGGTGTGTTCCAACACACCATGGCAGGTGCTCTTATGGGTTTTGTTGGTTCTCATCACAGCCCATGAGATCTCTGGGCGGCCACAGCCACTTGGAGCCGAGCTGGGTGTGCAGCTCCAGTGACTCTCCAGCTCAGTCCTCAGTAACACAGACTGGCAATGACATCTAACACAGACAGACCTCACTAACACAGACAGACAAACTCAGGCAGCACCTGAGCCTGCCCAAATATAAACCTGCATGAACATCAGGTTGCAAAGAGATTCAGGGAGAGGTTTTTTCCAACCTGTCATCCCTCCCCCTCCCTTCAGGAGAGACAGACTGACTCACTGAATTCCAAACAGCCATCAAGAAGCACAAGGCCAAGCATTTCTGACTCCAGCAGAAGGAAATGTAAGAACAAATGGAAAAATCCCACAGAGCACTTCAGAAGGATGTACTGCCTCCCCACCACTCATGACCGGAGTCACTGTGGGATGCGATACTGTGCAGTACGGATCACAAAACGGCACATCCAACACCCTGTCACTCTGGGAGTCTGATGGCGTCTTTAATCTAACAGAGTGATCCCAACACACCTTCCATTGCCCCTGAGCCACTCACTGCATTGCGGTTGGATTGACTCTCATTGACTGCTGTTCCTCGTGGCTCTTGGGCTTGGTTCAACCAGCTTAGCTTCAGGGTTAAAATTACTGTTACCCAAAACTACATCTGATTTCCCAACCTTTGCTTAACTTCCCACGTTAAAGCAAGCCTTCCATAATGTGAGCTCCACGCGTTCCACCTCGTTCCCTGACAAAGCAGTTTGCAGCGCGGGTCTGCAGCGGCAGCCCAGAGCCATCGATGAGCCGTGGGCACGGGGCATCCTCTGGTGGATTCCACTCCCGTCAGGCTCATCCCGCTGTAGCCAGGGTGAGCGGGCTGTGAGAGCTGTGAGCTGCCATCTCCTGCCCGCCGGGCACCAGCAGCGACAGATTCAGGGCCGCCGGAGGCGAGGGCAGCACACCCCGTGTCAGGCGCCCTCCGCCCCGGCACAGCCCCGCATTCCGGCCCTGCGCCCCAAACTGCGGGAAGGGTGAGGGCAGTGCCGTGACAGAGCTGGGGAAACCCTGAGGGCACGTCAAACCCCCAGGCAAGGAGCAGCGCCAGCCCCAAGGGTGCTGCTCTCCACCCGGAGCAGGCTACGAAAACAATAAACCAAAATGAAAAACACCCGGAGAAGGGCAGGGTGTCATTCGGGTGACGGAATTGCTGGAAGCGCAATCTGCGAGGCGCCCGCTGCCTTTGCCGGATCAGCCGCAGCGCTGTGGGGGAGCGCGGGCCGCTCCGAGCGCTGCGGGCTGCGGGGCTCTCCCGCCGGCAGAGGTCAGCAGGAGCGCCCGGGGACAAGGTCCCGCACAGGGCCCGGGAGCCGCGGCACGGGCAGGGAGGCAGCGGCCGGACGGCTCCACGGAGGACGCCTGAGACGAGGTACGTGGGGGCCGCGTTTGCGCGGAGAGAACGGAATGGCCTTTTCCTCAGGCAGCCTCACGGAAGAGGAAGCTGAGGCCGAGGCGGCCCCGGCGCCGAGCCCCGGCTCAAGGGCAGCGCCGCGTTACCCCAGCGCCGTGTGCCCGCCGCGCTGCCCCGAGGCTTTTCTCTCTCCAGCAAGACACCTTGGACTAAAGGCCTGAATATCAGAAACAGCAGGAATTAATAACACATTTGCAGTGGTTTCCAGAGTTTGTATTTCTTAAAGTAATCTCATGTTTGGAAATGCAGCAGCCTCTTCAAGGGAAAAATATGATTTATTTTCTACTCACCACGGGTTTTGTTTTTCCTAGTGTCCTGCGACCAACCTCACTAACATGGGGTTAGGGGTTAATGTAAAGCTGAGCCCCAAGGACAGAGGCAGCACAGGCAGAGCCACCAGTGCCTGTGAGCCCTGGGCCAGAAACTCCCATAAACATTAACTCGTACTTGTGGGATATTCCAGCATGAACTTGTCATAGAATATTGGGGACAGACTGGGCAAAGAAAAATATTTTATGTTTTAAGCTATGTCATAAAACCTGCAGTTTGAGTTCTTTAAAGTGCCGTAAATCTCCACTGCCCATTGCAATGAGGATAGTGCCTAAATATTTATGCAACCCTTGTGCGGGTACAACATCTTGGCCAGCCTACCAAAACCACTCCTCACTGTGCCAACACCTCCATCAGGCATCCACTGACAGGTACCACTTCAGAGGAGCCCCGTCCCTTTGCAGAGCAGTGCAGCCTCCAGGATGGCTCTGCTGGAGACCAGCAAATACTGGCAGGGCTCAGTGAACCCCGACCTCGCCAGCGAGAGGCAAACAGGCTCCTTCAGCGTGGAGAAGCTCACAGCCCTGCTGGATGGCGGCGCAGAGCAGACGCAGATACGGAGGGCAGTGGGTGAGTGACCCTTATGAGGCCCTGGTGGGGGCTGGCACAGGCCATGCCTAAGCTGCTCTGCTCCTCCTTTGCAGCACAGTGGGGTTTGTGCTCCTGGGCATTTGCTTATCCCCCAGATCTTTAAAAAGTGGGAGTGTGGAGCTGGAGTGTTCTCTTCATGTAAATCAATACGACTCCTCCGCAGCCACTCCTGCTGTCTGAAGCTTTTCCTCCTCCCTGCTCCCATCCCCTGTCTCTGGAAAGACTGGTTAAACTGGAATACAAGAACTGAGGGTCGAGCATCTATGTGCAAGGGAAATGCGTGCAGGGGCTGGTGCTGCTGTGCAGAAATGCACATCACGTGTGAACCACAGCCAGCTTCCCTCCTGAGCACGTCAGCCTCATCCAGGTGGGGAATTTCTTGTGTGGGTTGGCTCAAACAGGCTGAGCTGCTCTCACTCGTGGTGGGTGTGCCAAAAATGACTGTTGCTCGGAAGAAACAGAGAAAAAAACCCTCTCTGTTGTCTCTGTAACTGCATCCATTAACCAAAGGAAGGCAGCACAGCCACTGGGATCGCCCTCTTCACAGTGCCACTGGAGTTCAGTATAACTTTCCACATGAATAGCCTCAAGGTTTTAAGGCAAAATGGACAAGGGGAGTGTAATGGGCTGGTAACATCCTGAGCAGGACACCCAGCAGGCTCCAGCCATAACCCACCCTCTGGCTAATGCAGCTCACCACAGCCCTTACTGCCCTCACCGCAATTGGAGGCAGAGGGATCCTTGGCATCTTCTGCCAGAAGTCACCTCTCCTACCCTCATCAGGGAGGGTGCCTTACCCTGCAGGGTCACCATTTCCACTGAACAGATCCCTCTCTCAGGCCCACTCAGTTCCTCTTCTGCTTCCCCAAACCCGCTGCTTTTCAGAGTTAGATGTGACAGCCATAGGAGCCAGAAATGGCAAAACAAAACCTACCTGCAAGCACCCTAAAAATCACAGCATTAGTATCCATGAGTTCAGTCCTGCCTGCTCTTCCCAAACATGGCTCGAGGCACTGCCTGCACTTCCCCAGCCCCGGGAGAACCAACTGTTCTGTGTTGCTTTGCAGTGGAAGCTATCGAATCTGACCCTGTATTTAGCAGAGAAACCCAGTATTTCCAGACCCAGAATGAGAGGTATGAAGCAGCAGTCAGGAAGGCTGTTCATCTCCAGAAAAAGATGCATGAGATGGGATGGACTGAGAATGGACCTGAATATAAGTACATTTACAGGTGATTTCTTTTTTTCTTGTTTTTTTAATGTGCAACTAATTTTTTGTTAAAAGCTTTGTATGTCAACAAGAACCAGCTTTAGTAAAGGCTGGGAAAGGCCAACAGGTTTGGATTAAAATGTGCTGCAGGTTTTTACTTCAGCAGCACACTTGGGAAAAGGGAAAATGGTGGTACACAACTGGGAACTTCTCAGAGAGCAGCACATGGGTAGTGTGATAGATCACAGCAGTCCACAACCACAACATGAGATTTCCACTTCAACAACCTCCTTACTTGTGCTGTAGCTCTCATACCACCCCTGAGACATTTTTAAATGTATAACCAGAATTGGAAGTGATGGTGTTTCAGTTACATTACTGACTTCTAAATAAATTAAAGATTACATTTTGTGTATCTAGAAAACACATATTTTATTAAAGGGGAAAAAAAGAAAAAAACTCACTTAGTTTGTAGGTAAGTGAGAATAAAGTATTTTCACAGTCCTTTCCTTTAAAAGTTTCCTTAACACTTCATGTGGGGTACAGCTCCACATTTCAGGAGCTGCTTGCCTCTCCTTTCCCCCTCTGCTCAATCAATTCCTGGCTGGCTGTTGCCCAGGGCACACTGTCTGCTTGGTGGGGTCACATACCCAGTAGGAAGGTGCAAGTTCAGAAATGTCACTCAGAAGGGCAATGCCTGTCCCTTACACAGCACTCCTGACACTCAGAGCCACTTTTTGGCATTTCATAGACTCATAGCACAGTTTGGGTTGGAAAGGACATTTAAAGGTCATCTAGTCTAGCCTTCTGCAATAAGCAAGGGCAACTTCAACTAGATCAGGTTGCTTGGAGCCCTGTTCAGCCTGACCTGGAATGTTTGCAGGGAGGGGGCATCCACCATCTCTCTGGGCAACCTGTGCCACTCTTTCACCACACTCACTGAAAATGAGTTCTTCATTATGTCTCATCTAAATCTACCGTCTTTTAGTTTAAAACCATTGCCCCTTGCCCTATGGTAACAGGCCCTGCTAAAAAGTTGTCCCCATCATATGAAAGCTGATCATTTTTTATGCTGAGCTTTTCAACACTTAAAGCAAGCAGAACTAATGAAGGAGGAAATTTGCCATCAAGAGCTCTTGGACCTGATCATTATATTCCCATTAAAAAGCAGCTCTCTGCTGCTCCCTCAGAACAAAATAATCCACCCAGGTGTGCGTTTATCAGGCCCCCTGATGCCAAAGGCTGCAGCAGGACCAGCCCTGTGTTGTCCCATTTGCTGGATTAGGAGCAGAGCTGTCTGGCAGGGCAGCTCTTGCCTGATGGAACTCAAGGTGAGCACCAAGCTCTTATGACAGAATCCTGGCTCCCAGTGCCAGGCACAGTGAATCACTCACACAATTTAAAATCCAGCTTTTCAAATCACAGCTAAAGGATCGTTGTTTCTGGCCAGGCTGCCAAGGATTCATTAAGTCATTTTCTGTTAATCAAAGCAATTTCCCTTTTAACTTCTTTGTTCGTATTTCCCCCCCCCACACTGTTTCAGCATGATTAATTCTCTCTCAGAGCCAGTATAAAAGAAAGGTCAGAGTCATTTGTTAACAATAGAAGGTATCTATGTGAAAGGAGGTGCACTCTATAGCACTACTGTAAAGCAATGTGCTAACAGCCACTCAGCTACTGAGAACAGCACAGCCACTTACTTGTACACGTGCCTGTATCCGTGAGGTGATGCAACCATGTTCTGAGGAATCCCAGGAAGAGGGATATAGTTATATTCCTCATGTTTTCTTATTGTTTCTCACACACAAAGAAAGCTTAAATAAATTTCTCATTTGTGCCATGGAAATCACTGTACCCAAGTTCCCACACACAGTTTCTGGAATAGTGCTTTTTAGGATGTATGCAAATGGTGATGGTGAAGGACCTGACCAGATAATAAACCAGGGGTTACTTGGATGTATTTGAATTTTTCCACAAGAAAATAACATCTCAGTTCAGGACAAGTCTCCGTGAACCCCACTATTGTTCACTGACAGCAACAGGCAGCAAACAAACAGCAACAACTACAGCAACAAACCCAAGATAACATGGTTTTTCTCCAGAATGGGAATGGGAAGGTTCAGGAGATCCAGGTCGCTGATACCTGTATGTATTATTCAGTCTAATACGCACCACAGTGAATTGCTAGGGTTTGGGGTTTTTCAAGTAGGCTGCTGTTTTGCTCTTTCTTTTTAGTTCAGCCTCAAAATCTGACCTAAAATAATAAAGAAAAAAATCCTATGAGTAAAATAAAAATACAAAATGCTAACAGAGCCTCAGGAGCTTTGGAGCTGGGTTGTGCTTTTAGCTCAGCATCTGCTACTCAGAACAGATAATTCCTCCATGACAAGTGAAATGAGCAACACATATGCAAACTCTGTTATGAAAGAAGAGACAAAAGCAGCTTGGAAGGGCACTTTCCCCGCAACACAGTGCTGATGCTGGGTGCTGGGCAAGGTATGACAAGGCAGAAATCAAAAGGCAGCAGGTGGTACTGTCTGGTGACCGCTGCAGTGCCACTGCCTCATTCATCACATGCTTGGAACTTCATCCCTTAAAAACACTCCTTGTGCCTTCCCTGCAGGGCACTGTCAGGAGATGTCGCGTTCCTCCTTCACCGCGTCTTCATGAGAAGTATTTCAGTGCTGGGTTCAGACAAACAAATTGCCAAGTGGATTCCTCTGGCCACCCAGCACAAGCTAATTGGAAGCTATGCGCAGACTGAACTGGGACATGGTAAGGCTGCAGGGAAAACAGCATTTCTGTATGATACAAGGCTGCAGTCCAAATTCCCACGGGAATTTGACTCCAAACTGTCCATCCTGTACAGGGATGGGCATGGTTGGGTTCTCATTCATGGTTCTCATCAGAAGGGTAAACCACAAAACCCTGATAATATCCACAACCAGCTTCCAGGGATCATTCCCTCTCTCTATCCCTGGTGATATACCAGGAGATAGATAAATGTACAGATTTTTTTCTTGATTTCTTTTTTTAAAGGCACTTATCTTCAGGGTTTGGAAACGACAGCAGTCTTTGATACTGCTACTCAGGAGTTTATACTGAACACACCAAAGATCTCTGCCATGAAGTGGTGGCCTGGAGACTGTAAGTATCACACAAAATATTTTGGCTTTTGCCTCCATCTACCCTAGTTAAGCTCTGTGTTTGAGGGTCCAGGTGCTAGCAGAAGACTTCAATAAGAGATACTCTCATGGACAAGCAAGTGAGAGAAAGGGGATTGTCCAAGTTCAAAGGCCACAGGGGAGCCACCATCATCTGCAAAAGCCCCTTGGGTTGCAAGCTGAAGAACTTCACTCAGGAAAGCTCTTGCCTCTGCAGGAAAAAAAATCTTCCCTTCTTTGTAAATAATACTCAGACAACCAAAAACTGCAGGGAGGTCATCAGTGTAAAGGATTCAAGCATGAAATTCTTGGCTCCCTTCAGGAAGGTATTTCACAGAAAGTAACTGGAGTCACTGCAACAGCCACAGCACTTCCCACTCTCAGCATTACATTAGCTCGAACTGTTTATTTTTTTCTCATATTCTGTAACAAAACTGTTAATTCAAGCCTCATGGGCAGCAACAGAGGCAGAATGATGGTGCAATTTCTGAGAGCTAAGAGCAGGCTCATTTGTGTTTCCAGAACACACTTGCACTAACCCATACCTAAGACCCAACACATAATTAGTACTGACCTCTCGTAACTGTATGCTGTACCTTGTTTTAAGGGAATGGGGCTGTTTTTCTTCTCACAGTGGGAAGATCAGCAACCCACACAGTGGTCTTTGCTCAGCTGTACATCCATGGGAAGTGCTATGGCATCCATCCTTTCATCCTGCAGATACGCAGCCTTCAGGACCATTCCCTCTGCCCAGGTAAATGACCCCAGACACTGCAGCACTTGTGCAGGTGCTCTGCTTATTTTGTCCTTAAATGTTTTCTGAAACACTGTTCCCAAGGAGAGTTATAATTGGCAAAACCAAGCCAAGAGAGATATCCAAGGTGTAGTTGTCATTAACCCCAACCTTTTGATCTGAAGGGAAATTTAGATATCCTCAGCCATATCCAGACCAAGCCCTTGTTGTAACCAGAAGCCTGGGCTGCTCTGAGCACCTCTGCATTAACACGTCAGTTCAGACCCCAGCCAGCACAGATCCATCTGTCAATGGATCATGGAAACAAGCTACTACAAGGCATTCGAACACGTTTGACCCCTTGGGCAAGATCACCTGTGCTGGGGAAGAAGCAGAGCTGACCATGCCCTTCTTTTGAAGTCCCCATCCTGACACAAAATGGGAAGCAAAAAGTTTAATTGGAAGTAAGCAGGCTATGTTTTCTCCTGCTGCAGGCATAACTGCAGGAGACATTGGTCCCAAAATGAATTTTGAGCACATTGACAACGGCTACCTCCTGCTGAAGAACGTGCGCATCCCCAAGGAGAACATGCTGAGCAAGTTTTGTGAGGTACGTGTGGACTCACATCACAAACTTGCCATCAGACTCTCAATCCACAGCCAGAGAGTCAACAGGGACTTGTCTAAATTTGGGACAAAAATCTTCCTTTGAGTGTCAGCAAGTCTCTGAGGTTTTATCAAGGGCAGAAGGTACCTGAATCCTAAATGAAAGTCAGTGTCAAGAATTCCACGTTCAGGAGCTGGGGATCATGGGGCAGGCAGAACCTACCTCTGCCAAAAACAGTAAGAGTTTGTCTCTTCAAATGGGTATCTTTCATCCATCATACATAAAAGTATTTTTTGCATTCAGTAAAGGATTTTTATATCCATTTTATTCCGTGCATAGTGATTACACAACCATAGTAGTACCGAATAAAGCAGCATCTGACAGCCTCTCTCTACTCTAGGTTCGACCAGATGGCACCTATGTAAGACAGGGGTCACAGCAGATTAATTATTTCACAATGACGACAGTGCGCATTTCGCTCATTTCAGACGAGGTTCTGACACCCCTAATGAAGGCTTGCACCATCGCCATCCGATACTCGGTGGTTCGCCGGCAGTCCAAGCTAAAGCCTGGGTAATGGCCATGCATCCCACAGGGAAGGGGACTGTACACTGTGTTCCCCCACTCCAGTTTGTGTTTCTTCTCTTCTGCTTATCTTTCAGCCCATCACTGGCTGATTTCCTGGCCCAGAGAGGGCATGATAAACATGCTTCCCCATTATTTACATTAATGAGCTTCAGTCAAAGTACAAGAGAATGTTTACAGTTCTTTCCAAGATAAGTTTCATACTTGGAATAGGTCATTGGCTCACACAGGCAACTTATTCTTTAATAACTGGCCTTCCCCTGTAACCCCATAACTGAGCAGAATCTAGACAAAGTGGTCAAGTTGCTGAATTCTTATTCCATAGCGTCCTACTGGTGGATATGACACTAAAATACCCTCCAACATCCAGAAATTCAATCTACACTTTAAGCACTGAATTGTATTCAGGGTTGAATCCCCATTATTTTTAAAGAGATATATTAACTTGAATGGATTACAAAGATTTTCATTTAAATGTCCTTTCCAAAGCAGAAAGATCCTAATGAAAACATGTTTTGGTTCAAACACAAACCAAACAGAAAAGCACAGCAGCTGAACTATTGTAATAACCAATTCCATTGATTGAAGCCCAAAATGTACCAGCCACAGCAAAAGTGATAAAGAATATCTAAAAACCTTAGAACACTTAAAATAATTCAGACTCAAATATTTTCAGGGAAACATATTTATGCTAAGGGCCACAAAGATTCCATTTAAAAAGCCAAAGTTTATCAGGGTGCAATGCCACTGCCTTTCCTGGAACACCTAACAACTTGCTGTCCTCAAGGCCTCATTCTCATCCTCTCCTGCAATCCCTGTTCCCCTCTGTACTGACTGACCACACAGAGCCTTTTCTACACCGTTAGGCTTTTTTGGGTTTGTTTCTCCAACAGCTCAGCAAGATGGGCAGATTTGCTGCCACACTGTCAGCTCAGTCTTGTTCACACACTGCTTCTTAGTAATGAAAATGCCATTTTCATTCTGCAGCATGTAAAGTAACAGTAGTTATGCCCATGTCCACATTTTCCCTGCTTCATCAGCTGTCTTCCAACAGGGAACAAGAAGCAAAAATCCTTGACTACCAGACTCAGCAAGAGAAACTGCTGCCCCAGCTGGCAGCAGCCTATGCCTTTCATTTCATTAACGACTACCTGCAGGAGCTATTCAACAGGGGGTACAGAGAGATCCAGAGGAAGAACTTTGACATGCTGCCAGAGGTGAGCTGCAGCAGGATTAACTCATACAGCACTTCTGTTCTCTAAATGTTAGAGTATTTTAGCAAACTGGACAAACATTCCTCTCACCACTAGAGAACTGGAGAAAGAGGAAGCACTAAGAGGTCAAATGACGTGTCCCAGGTCCACAACCAGTCAGCAACAGCATTCACTCTACCACCCCAAACTTTTTGTTTTGGGAACCATTGCAGAGTTTAAAGTCCCTGAAAAGCATGTCCAAAACCTCATTCCAAGTAGCTGGTGGCACAAAGTGTTATTACACAACTTCGTCTACAATGCACATGCACAAACACCTGTGCCAAAATCAAAAATGTGACTTTTTAGACAGAAAAGAATATTTTTCAGTTGGGTGCTTGAAATGAAAACACACTCGAAATAAAGGTGGCCAAAGCCAGAACTGGCTGAGAGAAACCCAAAAATGCATAAACTGACTACAGTGTGCCCAGCAGGAGCATAGGCAGCATCCCCGAGAGACATCAAAGACCAGGCTCAGGGAACTGGGTGCTACCACCACACAAAGGGGGACCTGACAGGGATTTCATGCCCAGATGTTGCACAAAATTCAAAAAAGGAACTTATTCTGAAGATTCCACCAGTAATAGTCTGCTTTTTTCTCCTTTTTTTTAACAGCTCCATGCATTATCTTCAGGTTTCAAAGCTGTGATCACTCAGCACTGCACTGCAGGGGTGGAGATCTGTCTCCGGGCCTGTGGGGGCCATGGCTACTCCCTGCTGAGTGGACTGCCTTCCTTGTATACCAAAATACTTGCCTCTTGTATTTATGAAGGGGAAAACACCATTTTGCTCCTGCAAACTGCTAGGTAACAATTCAAATGCGTTCATCTTAACCTTGCCCCCTCATTTATTTGACCTTTACCACTTCTTCTCCAAAACCAGTAAAACCAGCTATTCCTTTCTCACAGCACCTTCTAAAAATACAGCTCAGGACATAAACTATTCATGTCTTCAGTCTAACAAGCATGGAAGTGTGTGGGAACTGGATTATCTCTTCTATTTTTGGTTTGGGGACGCATGCAGGTGCTGTTCTGCATAACCTTATTTTCCTCTTTGCCCAAAAGCACAGCAAAGGTATTGCTGTGAAAGTTCTGCAGTTAATTTTTTAAGCAACCAATGTAACAGCGGTACAATGTAACACAATATTGGTAGAGTGGGGTCACTCAGAGGAAGCAAAGTTGTTGGATACTGAAAGTGGATGAGTCATGCTCCAAGAACATCACTTTCCTCCAAACATGCAGACTGATGATTATCAAGAATAGATGAAATACAGGATAAAGAAACTATAGCTGCTTGAACTTTTAATGACGTATGTTCTTACTAGAAGGAGAAAACCAGGGCACTTCCCAGGGTCAGAGCCACCACATAGCTCCATGCTGCCATGCAGACATTTCTGCACTCATTACTGCTTGCTGCAAGATCAACAGCAAGGTCAAGAGAAATGCTGTACCCTTTTAATTCCAGACCTGGTCAGTCTAGCTCATAGCAGAGGTACCAAAACACTAAGGGAGTGGGGAATGCTCCTTGTAAACTCTCTCCAAGGGTCTCATGTGTTAACATAATGTGACTGTGTGTTGGGGAATCACAGAGGGTAAGACCAAATCACCGTTAAAGTTCTAAAGCGTTGAGACTCAGGTTGCAAAGTTGATTATGTATCTAATCACCATATTGCTGAGACTGCTAATAGCCATAGCAAGTTTCTGCTAAAAAAAATTATCATTATGGATTGCTATTGAATAAGGCAGGCAGGCCACCCCTGAGACCCACCACAGATCGGGTTATTATGAGAAACATGCAAAACAAAAGGTCATTACTTGTTCAAGTCCATTCTGGGCCACTGATGGGATGATACACCTTGCTGCTCCTCATCTGAGCCCACTTTACCTTTTGCATGTCTGTTTGCTGTGAGGAGATCACCACCATACCCTGCTCTGTTACCCTCTTTCCAGGTTCCTGATTAAGTGCTTCATGGCAGCCAGTGCTGGCCAGCCTGTGCCACCATCTGTCACTTATCTGGCTGCAGTGAAACATGGGAAGTGTCCAGCCAAGAACAAGTTGGATTTTCTCAGTCCAGATATTTACACTGAAGCCTATCAACATGTGGCAGTCAGGTCAGTACAGAGAACGGGTGACAGAATTTCTCTCTTTGATATCAGAAATGTGTTAAGAGCTCAGCTTCCTCCTTGCTTTAAAAGGAGGTGAAATAAAGTAAGGACTGGCACCATCTGTTCCTGAAAGAGAAAAGGAAGGCTACACAGGATTAACAGCCATGTCAGATGTTTAGTTGGAATCTTTCATACTCAGAAGTTTTTAAGCCATGTGCTACCAAACTACATTTCAAAGAGTTGGTGACACTATTAAAGTAAATCCCAGACCACATCACTGAGTTGCCATCCAGTAAAATCTTTATTGGACCCTGAGCAATTCTATTAGAATCTTAAAATTTCACGTACCTGAGAAAGTGATGTTTGTTTTCAGTTTACACCATAGCAAGAACAGAGCCCCTCATTGTGTCTGTAGCCTTTCAACTACACATTCAGCAACTCGACGTAAATAAAAATGGCACCATGAGTGGTCTCAGAATTATATACAGTTATGGGCTGTATAGGTGTCACGTCTGAAAATCAGCTAAAAAGACAACCCTGCTGTCAATGAAACCAGTGTAAAAACAGCCACTCTTCAAAAAGCGTCATCAATGGGAACAGGATTTGGCTCTCTGTGTAGAAAAAGGATAAACATAATGTAACAGCAGTCCAGTATTACTGTTTGTTTTGCAAACTCTCCCTACACACCTACCCCCCAAGAAAACTCAGCCAAACACCTGGTAAACTACCCTGGAAACTAAGGCAGAAATCCTTCAGTACCAGGGTGGTCTGTGTTCTTCTCACAATTTATACTTAGATTTTGCATAATCTAAGTTCACTCATACTGAGTGTAGATAACTGCAGATGTCAGAAATGTCAGTTTGCCCTTCATTCACACCTAACTCCTGAGTGCAAATTCATGCATGTGGGATGCATATGCTTTATGTTTTTTCAATTTTTCAGGCTCACAAGCAGCACAGCAGCAAAACTACAGGACTTGATTCAGTCTGGAGTCAAAAAGCACGATGCATGGAACCAGTGCACAGTGCAGCTGGTGCAGGCTGCGAAGGTTAGCAAAATTAATCTGCTTATCTGATGTCTGTCTTTATGAAACAATATGCAACAGAAATGGCATGATTAGCTTAAAGCCTCAGTGCTGTTTATTGTTTCCTGTTGGCATCTAAGGGACACCACAAAGACTGTCACTGTGGTCTGCATGGTGGAAAAGTTGTAGTAAGAAGCAATTCCCGATCTGAAAAATTTGCTGTCTGTATAGGGCAGGTAGAAAAAGACAAGTAGAAATGAAAGAGAGAAAAAACAGATTCACAGTTATGCTGCCACGACTGGCAGAATCAGACCTCCCATATCCTGCAACAAAAACCCACCATCTCCAGCCATCTTTTTGTAAGAATCCAGCATTTCTGGCACCCAGAGGAGTCTTCCTAAAGCCACTCCACTGAAAGCTGGTGGAGTCACAGCAAAGGATGAAACATTCCTGGTATTTCTTCCATCTGCTGGAAAGATAACTGCAGGGAAAAGAATGAAAACTGGTGATAAGTGCAAAGTTAACTATTGCTAAAAGATAAATCAAATTTATAAGAGATGCTTTCAGCAGCTGAAGTAGCACTGGGACAGCAGCATTTGTTCCCTAAAACAAGGGTGAATTAGTACAGAATCAAGCAGAAAAGAGGGGAGAAAAGCCCTAAATATTAATGAAAACTAACCAGTTGATAGTTCTTTATCTTCCAAAGAACCAAAATTCTTTTTTTAATATGCAGTTAAGTGCAATTCCTCTACAGTTACGGTGATGGNTCCTTCATTTTGAAACAGATCCACAACTTATTTTAACATCATTAACTATTTCTGAAGAGGCTAACATAAGCAGAGGGCTGGCTGTGGTATCATCAGTGCTGCTACTGGACTCTTCAGGAAATGGGATCTGGGCCCCCAAACTTTCTTAAATATTTCAAGGACAGGAAAAGTCATCCAAACTCCTTGAGTTTGCCCCATAACTTTAAAATTTGGATATACTGCTGCCTTCATGGGGCAATTCTATATTTACTTCTTATTCCATACCTTCCCTGGAGATTCACCCACACATCTGGCATGGCATCTCTATGAACTGACACCTGCCAGCTCTCAGCCGAGGGGCCCACACACTGGGGAGACTCCACACAGGTTAATTGCTTGAGTGGCCACTTAGGGCCACTCAGCTTCTCAGGCAAGTTCTGCAATCCACACTGGCCTCCCCCTCTGCTGCTTCACCATGCCAGCAGGAAAGCTGCAGTGCAGGCATGCCATTCTTACACTTACAGCTGGAAGGGAACTGTGCAGTGAGGGAGTGACCTACATAGATCCCAGCACCACCAACCACCCACAGCAGTGTCAGTGTAGCAAGAGTCACCCCACAGACAGGTGGGGTCAGCCTAATTCACCTCCTCTGCACCTCTGCTAATATTTCTGTCATTTCTGGGTCAGACACTCTACAGGTGTGTGACCCCAAAATTACCAGTTTAAAACCACAAAAGTGGGAGGTAAATTTGGTTGTTCTTCTCTGACAATGGTATTTCCAGAGCTGAAGACTTGTAGACACTGATCCGAAAGGACCATGAGCCCAAGGTCTTCAACAGAAATTTTCTCCTGTTGATGTACAACCGACACTGGCTTACAACACAAGCACATTCCAATGTGTTTCCTTCACATAAACTCTTTGGGATATTCATCAGAACTATTTAGAAAAAGTACTAGCATGATTTCTGAAGCAGTTTTCTGGAATTTACAAATACCACAATGTTGACTGTTTACACATTCTGTCTTCTGCTGTCACTGTAAGCCATGAATGCAAAAGGCCTGGTCACCCAGCAAACAAAGGATACAGACTGGAGAAGTGCCAGGGAAATGAAAAGGTTTTATATTCTTTGCAAGAACATTTGAGTCACTTGGCCTACTAAAGTGTTTGAAGTGCATTCACTGTTGATTGCATTTGTTTTCCAGGCTCACTGCCACTACATTGCAGTGAAAAACTTTGCAGAAACTGTGGAAAAACTCGAGACCAAGGCTGGCATCCAGAAGATTATGAAACATCTCTGTGATCTCTTTGCACTACACGGGATCTTCTCAAATACAGGAGCCTTCTTGCATGATGGATACACATCTGCAGCTCAAATGGACATGGTCACAGCATCCTACTTGGACCTCCTGGCTGTCATTCGGTGAGCTGCTTTGGCAGGACACACACAGCTAACCAGTTTATCCCTGTGCTAGATAAAAAAAGGGTGCTGCTGTACCTATGGCAACATCTCCACAGTCAATTCACCTCATTCACTTTTTATTTCCATTGCCTGGCAGCACTAGAAACTGATTGAAACATCTACTCAGAGCTCATTTTCATGGCAAAACAGACCCAAGTGTCCAGCTCCTCTGCAATCTCTGAAGTTCTGTAACATGAAATCTTAAATTGTAAATGAACAAGTCATGAACACTTTCTACCATCTGCAGTAGAGTGAAAGCAGGAAAACATGTAGTCAGAGCACACTGGCAAGAGGCAGCCACAGCAACCCATCACACATTGCAAAATCTGCTTAAGCCACAGCTAATACAGCCTACTCTGTTGCCATGGCTGAGCTGCAACTGGTACCCAAACAATCCTGCCTACAGCTACTTCAGATGCATCTGCTCGACACCATTTATCGCCAACTCTGTGAATTCTGCATTAAGGTTTTCACTTACCACAACACTCAGAGGCTTTTTGACAAAGAGTTCAGCTTCCACTACTCAGTGCTTAGAACATATTAACTTACGGTGCAGAGGAGTTGCTACTGTATGTAAAATTCTATCTAAGCCACCTGGAGAGAAACAAGAACACACTATAAGCAAGGGCTGAACAGGGCTGAGCCAAACAGCAAGGGTTTTCAGAACAGATAGCAGAATCTGAATTAAGTGGTAAGTTTAATGTAACATTTTCAAAAGCCTAACATGTTGTCTTTGGAAATCATTGCAATTTCTGTGTTATTCCATGCCTTGTTAACAGGATTCAAGAATGGAGTATTTACATATTTACAGCTAGTAGAAAGGATATAACCACTTCCTGGTCTGTAGCAAAAACCCAGCCTTTCCCAAACCCTCAGACAGTTCTTCCCCAAAAGGGACGGGAAGATGGGAATGCTGACATTTGAGCAAACCACTTTGCATCTTGGTACCTCAGGTGTGAGGTACAGCCAGCACAACTTCCTACACCCGAGATGATGGGAGGATAAGGAAAAAGAAACCGTTTCCTGCTTAGGAGATGCTGCCTGTGCTTCAGCTCTCCATGCTGTCAGACTGGCCCCTGGGCTGGATGGGCCCTTGGATGGGTCAGGGTTGCTTTGCTCTTACAGACAGGAATAGAAGAGCTCAACACTTCATGATGAGATAATACAAATATTGAAAGGTAGCTGAAGGTTGGACATCAGCAAAGCAACCGCACATCTATCTAGTAGGAACCTTATTCCGTTTTATAAGACACACATACAGCATAAGAAAAATGAAACAAAGACAAAAATCGAAAGAACTAACTGGCAGAGACTACTGAGAAAAAATCTGACATGAGATTGAGTCCTGAATTAGAGATGGAACCTGAGTGATAACAAGACCCTGCAAACACCCACTCAGCAGTGCAGACAACTCAGGGCATTAATAGAACATCACAGAATCACAAAATTATTAGGGTTGAAAGGGATGTCTGGAGATCATCTAGTCCAATCTCCCTGCCAAGGCAGGGTCACCTAGAGATGTCTCTGAGGAATCAGAACAAGCAGGATCCTCCCCCTCAGTAAAGACAAAGAAGGAAATCTGGCACAAGCTTTCCAGGAGAAACCTGGGGAACTGACTTCCAAGTTTATCTTTGATTTATTTTCCCATCTTGCAAGGCAGTAGCCTCTCAGTAAGAGGAATGTCACTCCTGTGCACTGTAGGAAGGACGCCGTGCCGCTGGTGGATGCTTTTGACTTCACAGACAAGAGCCTGAACTCTGCGCTCGGCAGCTACGACGGGCAGGTCTACCAGCGGCTCTACGAGTGGGCTCAGAAGTCACCCACCAACCAGGTACAGATGAATTACAGCCTGGCAACTTCCACAGCAGCCAGGGCAGAAACTGCTTATCTTCTAACAAAAGCAATACAGATAAGAGACAAGAGCTTTTAATTCCTCTTGTATCACTGATTTGTATCACGTTGTACAGAATAAGTGAAAATAAAAGTGTTTACATATTATGGAACAGCACTAAATGCAGTATTTTCTATACCGATACTTTTACTGGTGCAAAACTTGGGGTTTTAAATATGTTTAACCAGAAGAAGTGTTAAACAAGGCAATTTGATCCTTCATGGTCTTTAGCACTTTGCTTTCTCAAGTCATCCATACTGTAGAGTAATATAAAATTCTGTGTGATGTAATTATGTATTGCTCTGTTTGAAAACTGATTTGGCCTTGAGTGAGACTTTTACTGGGGTAATTGGTATCCCTTTGAAATTCCACAGCTGAATGCAAAATTTGCCTTCAGCAAACATTCAAGTCCAAGCATATTTTCTGGGGTTAAATAGTATGCTGTCCCCTTTGGGATGGGTGTGCTGTGCTGGTTATGGAGGACGGCACATATTATAAGGAAAAAGATCTTGCACACAGTTGAAGTAGCTGGTGTTTGTTGGTTGTTTTTTTTTTTTTAAGTAGTGTAGCTTTATGTACTTCAGAGATTGTTCTTAAGAAAAAAATTATAGCCTTTCCCTTCTTATTTGCCATTAATTCCCTTCCACATTCTCTTTCTGAACAGATGAGCCCAGCCTACGAGAGGTATTTGAAGCCACTTCTGCACAACACGCTATCAAAATTATGAAGACCATGTTCCAAGTGAAGGGCACACATTTCCTCCTGTTCTTTGTGCAGCAGTACATTTATGAAGCATCCGTAATGACTAATCAGAATTAATAATCAGTTGCTTACTTGCAGTTACAACAAGTATGAAAGATTCTCAGCCAGCCATTTGCAATTAGACAGATGCCAACAGCGCTGAGTGGTACCTGCTGCTGAGAGACAATCTAGTCAGGAACAGTCCAGGGTTTACTGTTTTCTATCTTGAAGTGTCTTGACAGCATCAAAAGTCTCTCATTTGGCTTTCTTATTCTCTTTCTAAATCCATTACATGATGATTGAGAAAAAAAAACTAAACACCACCACAGTGTGAACCCTCTCTCAGTGTGTTGTAACTATATAGTGCCTTCAAAAAACCCAAACCAACCAATTTCACGGAAAAATCCGTGGTGAAATAATGATCCTTTGTTTTTAGGAACAAGTTGTTCTCTTTGATCAGAAAGTATATTAAAAAATGCATCTGTTTTGACAATTAAAATAGCTCTTGATTTGCTCAGTACTGGAATATTCCTGCCTAATGAAAATGCAGACAAAGCTAATGCCAGCTCCAGTCTGCAGAATTTACCTTCCTATTAATAGAGCTGCTCATACTGTCTTTCTACAAATCTTGAGCTCCAATAAAGTGTATTATTTGGAATATTGCTTATCTAATTATTATACTTCATAATTATGGAAAGGGCAGTCTGATCCAGGCCCACCATTAATTTGCTCGTAAATGAAGTGTTGCAAAGAACATCTTGTGATTACAATTCAACGCCAGTTAACATGAATATTTCTTACCATGTGTTGCAAGAAAGAAACAACTTTTCCTGAGCTTCATCAGTTCTGCTTCTCTTCCTTCCTTGATAGCAAGAATATAGCTCTCACTGCTGCCTCTTATTACATAAGTCAAAAACCTGCAATGTATGAACAGGAAGAGACAAAATATGACAGAGAAATACCCCCTGGACAGGCCTTCAGAGCCAGATACGAGATGGAAAGCTCCCACCTACTTCGGACAAGAACTTCATGGGAGACCAGGATCCACTCCACAGAACAGATACCAACTCCCTTACTTCCAGCTGCAATCAAGTTAGAACCTAACCAGAAATTCTATTAATAACTATGACAAAGGGACCAGGATAAGTAGAAATGTCAGTATGAAACTGAGTAAAGCCACAGAATTTGAGTGTCTTGACTTGAAGATCACCAGAAAAAGCATTCTGCAGTTAGAATTAGATATATAAAGTTACTACATAAAGTGATGACAAATCAGGCAACTCTATTAGCAGCTACAAATATTTAGGTTCTGTGTTCCCTCCATCCCTACCCCTTTAGCCAGTACAAATATTTGCCATCTTTCTATCCATCTAAAGCAGTTTTCAGAACACAAGCTTTGTCTATAATGAAAACATTTGGATCAACTGATTAACATAAAAAAAGAATAAATTACATCATTAAAGGAAGAAACCAGGGCCCTACAAGAACACCCAAACTACTCTGCAGCACAAAAAAAACAGAATTTTGGTGGGGGGTTTTTTGTTTGGTTGGGTTTGGTTTTTTTAAGTATGAGAGTTCTAAAAGACAAAAGGAAAATACAAAACAGTATTCTGTATTTCGCATTTTTATTAGCTTCTTCTGGCAGGCATTACACTTGGGAATAATATTGCACCAGGCATTAAAAATATGAATTCTACCACAGGGACATTTTGCATTTAGAATCCAATATAAATATTTGTAATCATATTTCCATGGCTACAGATAATATTTGGTTGGTTGATTTATATGCATAGAAAGAAACAGTTGTCACAACTGTAAGAAACGGTACTTATCAAGTACTTTTAAAGGGTGGGATTTGTTTTCCTAGGATATTACAATACTGTTTATTGATTTAGAAACTAGTCTACACAATAGCAGCTTCTCCCCAACTGCCTTTTAAAATCTTTTTTGTTTCTTGCTCCCAGTGTCATAGCATTAGATGATTAGAAACCATTTAAACAAGAGGTAATTTTAGCACTTTGAGTCGAGTCAGAGAATTGTGTTAATGACACAAAATACCCTATTGTACTGATTCTTCGGACTCCCTCTTTCAAACAAAAAGGTGTCTTGACTGAACAGGCACATGCACGGTTTTTTTTCTGAACTGGACAAAAGAACAGAGCTGCTAGAGAATTAAACTCCTCCAGTCCTCACTGATAAACAATAAATAGTCGTATAAAAAAAGCCCATATTGTTGCTTTAGTCAAAATCCAGACTCTCTTGGGTTCATTGTCCAATTAAGTTGCTAATTACTGAAGTGGCTCCTGTGGAGTCAGAATCAGTCATCTGTTTTCCGTGCCAGTCTACAGAAAGTCCAGTTATGTTCCACTGTGTTTTCATTGGCACGCTCGCTCATGTGATGGACTCTGGTGTTCCTGATCGTGAAGCCTTGCTTTGTGATGTACTCCATGAGATGGACTCGGAGCGACACTTCCTGGTGGTAATCACATGGCCCAAAGGTGAAGGACACCTGGCAGTCCCTGGTGTCCATCATGTGCTTATTCCACTTGGTGAAGTGGTTTGAAATGCCTTCCAGTAGTGCATGGACTTTTGTTGTGATGGTGAGCTGCGTGATGATCACAGCCACTGGGTTGGAGTACTTGGAAAGCTTCCGGGTGCTGGACAGCTCCACCACCTCCTCAAAGGTATCCACGGGATACAGCGGCTTGGGGTCATTAAGACACTGAATTAAGGGCTCAATCTGATAGAAGTCCGCTTCCTTCCGGAGCAGGTCAAACTCCTTGAAGTCCAGTGGCAAAGTGAGCTCTGAGGTCCTTAAAAAGTTAAGAACATAACGGAAAAGTGGTCCATCTCTGTCAATAAAGTAATTGCCCTGAGAGTCCCTGGCAGTGGGGAAGTCTCCCCTGAACATGGCCCCGAGCATTGAGTCAGGATATCTCGTTAGAGTTGTGAGGGAGGTCGTATACATGTGTCCACCCACATTTAGCGTGACTGGATCAGTCATCTAGAAAGAGAGAAATTGCAGAGTTTATCAAGCCCCGACAAGAAGATTCGATCACCTCACTGACACACATGAAAACACTGCTGGAAAACTGGGGGGAATCACACTTGTCCCATTCAGTACCTCTAAGGGCTGTACAAACCTGAACAAATCCAAGATACCTAGCAACAAGGCACAACTGGCGACTAGACAGGATGATACTTAGCATGCAGAACACACATTTCCAGAATGCTTTAGAAATCTTAACAACTGAGCCACTGTCACAAGAGCAAGTTTAGCATTTGGGCAGCAAGTTTTTTCCTATTCTACAGATGGGGAAATGAGAACAGAGAAATTTCCTGAAGAACAAGTTAGTCAGAATGAGGCCCAGCAATGTTCCTTACTTTCACAATCTGTCTCTCATTCTAGAACAAATCCAAAACCAAAAAAAAGGAAAGAAGGAAAATCAGCCAAACAAATGTTAAGCCTCCTTTTATCCGTCAAAAGAGGAAGACAGTGCAGGTTTAAACACGGGACCAAGAGCTCACAATCAAAATAATCCATTGCTTTGGCTCAGAGGCTTCATTAAAACAGGCAAGGGAGAAAAAGAACTTTCAGCTTGTAACTCTAAAAAGAAATATTTATTAACAAATTGGCGTGCTGCATAGAAGTGGGGGGCAGAGCACAAACCGGTCTGCATCAGATTCCAGATAGCACATGAGGAAGCAAGAGAGAAAGGAACATAAATTCCATCTGGCCACCAACTCTAACAACCAGGACTGCAGCCAGACAGAGAAAAGAGACATATGCATAGCAGCAGAATGAGAAGGGGAGAAAAATAAGATGTGCTTGTCTAGTTTGAGACAAGGTTTACAAGGAGAAATACTTTTCTCAATAAGTAAAATGACAAGAATCCTTAAAATGATAAGCAGAAAGCACAAACTATTTTCAGCCTTTGTGTTAAGAAAACAGTAACAGTGAGTTCAAGGCATCAGTTCACTCCTGGCTGATTGTCCCTAGGAAACACAAACCTGGGCACTCCCCACAAACTGCACAGGAGGTGCAGCACTCCAGGGAAGGTGAGTAAACTATTGTAAAGCTGTTTTAATAGGCATAGTTTTCCCCCTCTCATGACTGAAGCTCTGGATCCACAGAAGGCAGATCTGGAAGGATTCTTGCTGCAAGACCTTGGAAGCCCAGCTGTAGTGCACAGTGCACACTTGCACTCACCATATATCCCCAGTCTCCATTATCCATCTGTTCAAGCACTTGAACTGTGGTACTCCAAGTTTAACAGAAGGCTGCTGAAAGGATACACAATTCCCCTCCTCTTATCTCCCTGCAAGAAAAAGCACACACAAACACAGAACAAAACAGGACAGACCATCAGTACCTACAAGAACACCAAGGGGAATGCTTTCCAAGCAAAGGCAGGCTCTCTGCCAGGAAAGCATTCAGCTACAAAGACACATTAGCAGGAGAATCTGCAAACCCACTTTTCCCTCCTTCTCCCATCACATTACCCACAGGACTGCCTCTGGAGCAGGCATAACCACACCACCAGTTGCCTGAACATCCCCGTTTTCTTGAATAACAAGCAATGTGCCTCTGAGGGTAATACATGTTCATAGGCAACCTTTCACCTGGGAAACTGTGATACTTTGAAAGACAGATGTCATTTTCCCAATTTAAGACATTTATTTAACCACCTCTGAGGTCACACGTGTGATCCATTAATGTAAGTCAACATTCCCATGCTCCAGTTTCAAACTGCTCAGAAGAATAAATCAAGCATGAAAGTCAAGGAACACTAGGAAGAAAAAAAACTCACTGCAGAATTAATAATTCAGTAGTGGAGAACTGCAACTGATAGCAAGAACATTAATCTACAAACAAAGAGTATGAATGGACTTCCCAGACACCTACTCTCGAAAGCAATCTCTGCAGGGACAAGCCAGAGGACATCTAACATGCTGTCAACACACTCCAACAAAAGCAATTTGAGAAGAGATTCATGCTGTGGCTTCCTGGAAGATGCTGAACTGTTGACTTGCATAACAAGGGGACTGTCCACACGAGCACAAGGCAAATCCACAGCCGGGTTGTGCAACTCGGGGAAGGGGGAAGTGAATGATCTCAGACACCAGTGTTGATTTGCCAAAGGTGGCCTGTCAACCATGTCAAGCGATGGAAGGACAGGGAAGCCAGTCATCAGTAAGCCTTTATCCCTACCCAGAGCCTGCCTCTCTGCTAGAATTGCTGAAAATTTAGGTCAGCCTGTTTTAAGTAGGGTAGAGCTTCTCAGCTTTGTTTATTTTTACATCTTAAAAGACCACACAGTTCCCAAGACTTCTGGTCCCATCCTCTTTACTAACAAACTTCAACATACAGCCACCCAGCTAAAGCAGCACAAAGATTTAGCCAAGCCAGAGCCCCACATTCCAAAACGAATGAATGTTCGTACCTAATTCCCAACCAAAAAAGGTAACTTGCCCTTCTCATTCCTAGGAAATTAGGTTGGTTTCATTCACCACAGAATAAGGCAGCACATCCCACCGCTCTGTGCCCTGCTGCCCTGCCCAAATCCACAGCAAAACAGTGTCCAGCAGGTCAGGTCTTTGGGACCCAGCAGTACAAGCACAGCCTCAGCTGCAACTCAGGTGGATTAAAGAGTGAAAAATATAAAATCAATGTATGAAAATAGTGAGGTCAGAAAACAGAAGACTAAGGAATACTAAGGTACAGAACAAGTCATACCAGGATCCTATTTTTCCAAATTAGAGACATGCCTCAAGAGAGTGCATTAAAGCACATCCCCCAACAGCAGATAAACCTGGAACACCGGCTCTTTTGCCAAACTCTGTAATTATTTTTTTTTAGCTGCTCACAAATCAAGAAGTGAATTCTTTCAGGNGTTTTTTTTGGTTTTTGGGGGTTTCTTTTGGAATTGTCACTCAAGTACAGTTTGTAAATTTTTAGCAATAGACCAGACCTTTTAAATTCCAGCACTTGAAGGTGTTATTCTGGTCAAGTACAAGATGAAGGTAACATGCAGATGCATTAAAACCATATGAGAATGGTACAGGTTTCTGATACTCACTTGAAAGTGAAATGATGCAGCCAACCAGAAACCTCGCCAGTAATCATGACAGAAGAGATCTGCAGTCTTAATAAAATAATTCGAATTACACATCCAGAAAATTTCAAAGACAGAGATGTCCATCAGTGTTATTTTAGCTGGTGAATATGATGTTGTTTTGGTCAGCATGTAAGTCCGGTACAGATGAATCAAGATTTCATCAGGGAAAGAAAGAAAGAAATGGCACTGCAAGCCTGTGCAAAGGCATGATTTAATCTTTGATCACAGCACTGCTGTGTAACACCGGAGTGAGTAATTTACAAGAGCAATTATCTGAAACAAACCTAGCCCTCAACATAGAAGGGGCATGGAGAAATCTCTGCGACCTCTGTGTAAGGACCCAGAACCACAAGGCACACACAGACCTCCGGGCAAACCAGTGCTGGAGGGACATGTGCCACATGAAAGGATGATACCAGGAGGCCAAGCTAAAATGCCCGAGTGTGATCCCAACCATTCACTACTTCCCTCGTAAGCCTGGGAGCTCTGAATTTCTAGACAACCTCACAGGTGAAAGCAGCTTAGTCTGGGTACAACCTGAGCTAAGGACTCGCCCAACCATATCACAGCAAGGCTGAGGATGGACACCCTTCATGATACGTGCCCTTTCAAGGATGCTTGAAATCCTCCTGAATGGAATACAGGGATCATCAGTGGGGGTGGGCAGACACTCCATCATCCCCCAGCACAGGCAGCCTCGAGCCAGCTCTGTCCTTGTGTCACACACCAGTGGACTGCATGCAGGGACAGGCTTGCCAACGCAGCTACTCCTGTCCAGACAGCAAATTACAGAAAACATACAGTCATATCTCAAGGCAGCCTATGTTTGATAACCAACCAAAAATATTTAAAGTGAAATTCAGTCAGACAAATTGCTGACACAGTTAAGCCAAACAGGATGTCCCTCTCTGGTGGGAGCAGACGTGCACGGATGGTGTCAAACCACAGTCCTGCTGTCGTGACACTGCTCTGCACGCAGGGAGAAGACACCAAGCAGTGACACGGTCACTGGGGCTCCTGCCACAGCCCAGCACAGCCAGAACTGGAATGGAAAGCAAGAAAAGCACTCAAATCATCACTTTATACTCAACACACCAAACTGGATACCTGCATTTATAAAACACTCACTCTTATTTCATATGTTATGACTCAGAGGATTACAAGGCTGTTAATCAGCAGCACTGCTGCAACAGGTAGTGCCACTAACTCCAGCAGGGCTTCTCCCAGAACAGAGCTGCAAACCAGTTTGCAAGCTGAAATTCAAAGAAAGCATTTAAGAGTCAGATAAACATCTGCATCTGTGAAAACACACACACAGACACACACAAGCTTAGGCCTGGCCAGGGGATGCCAGCAGCACTGCCAGGCATCTGCAGTGCTGGGACTACAGGCTACCACCACTCCTGGAGAGACCCCTGCAATGGTGTAACGTGCAGTTGTGCAAAGGAAGAGCAGAAATGCACCCGCTGTAAGTCAAGAGGCACAGACCACCCGATTTGCTCTGAATGTTCCTCATCTAGTTTTTCAAACAAAAGAATTAAGGGATTTACTTGTGGCAATAGTCTTTCCTGGGCAGTTTGGCATCAATATTACAGCACGGGCTGTTTAACCTCAAGAGTTACCTTTGATTCCTATGTCAGTAGAGAGGTGGCACCAATTCTAGCAGCGGCAACTTAAATATGAAAAAGAGCAAGGTAAGACTCTGACATACAGTTGGCATTTCAGCTACTCACCCTCTTTGTGAGCTCCCTGCCTCTCACACTTAGATCTCAGAAGATGAGAAGAAACCCCATGCCCCATCACAGTTATGCTGTAGAGGGACAACCTCTCTCTTTCCCAGCCAGTCAGAACATTTGAAAGGCAAGTTCTTACTGTAGGTTATTGGTGACTCACCTGAACTGACAAGCACTGAGCAGAACCAGTGCTGACTGTTCTCCACCACTACAGCAAGTTGATGGTCTGCAGAGCAGCCCCTGAGTTCCAGCTCTGTGCCACCCTAACCAGGGGAGTGAGGAGGAGGAGCGTTCTCCAAACAACCAGTTACCAAATCTTCTGGCAATTCAGCAGATCAGCTTCAGAAAAGAAAGCACCTACCACCTTCTTCAGATGTCAAGTTTATCGTGACTAATGCAGTTTATTAGAAGTTAACTTAGTTCTTGCTTTTGTTGAGTTGTTTCTTACTAATATTCAGATTTTATCTCAGGCAGGACGGAAAAACGCTCACATTAGCCACTCCACATTTTCACTCCTTTATGTTTAATTGCTTCACTATAAATTCCAAGCTCCTGAAGTTTCCATCCCTCCCCCAAGGAGCTCTACGACATCCCATTTTAAGTCTCAATTCCAAACCTTTATTTCAATTGCTTCTTGTTGGAAGAGCCCACATCCCAGTATGACTTTGGCCCTCCTATAAGAGACCCAAAGGAAGACTTCAATATCCAGCCTGGTCCTGCTGAAGCAACCCAGGGCACTCAGGCTTGCATAACCTGTGATAATAATTGGGGTGTATCCATGTACTTCTGTGATATTAATCAGTCTTTTTCGAATGAGGAAACATGTCCCTGAACAGTTTTGGTGGTGGGCAGGTGACAGAAACACCAAGCCTCCCTGCACACACTGCTAGGGCTTAGAACACACACAGACCAAGGAGTGATAGCAACATGGGACAGAAAACCCCCGTGAAAGCCCAGAGTGGGGTCCAGGGCTTCAGCAGGAGCCGGGAAGTACCCCTTTCCATCCCAGAGGAGCCAACGAGATCGTGGTAAAAGAACTCTCCTCCCGATCACGGTGATTCAGCAAAGATGCTGAGAATGAACCCGTTCGTGCCTCTCTCCCCGCAAGTGACCCAAGAGTCCACGGCCATACCNCGGCCATACCCCCACCAAAACAAACGCCCAGCTCGGCCTGCTCTCCCCGCGGGGCAGCAGGACCCGCTCCCTTCCCCGCCCGGAGCAAAGCCCACGGGTCCCGGACCCTGCCTGCCAGAAATCACCGCCGGGCACCGCGGCCGCCAGCCAGGCACCCGCACCGCGCCCCAGCGGAGCAGGACCCGCGAGCCAGCTGTCCCGCTCCGCCCCAGCTCGGGGCCCGCGCTCGCTGCGCCCGGCCCGGCCCG